>JACJUY010001304.1:25148-82674 GCA_014220935.1 Platorchestia sp. MABIK
GGAGATATGGTTTCAACGCTACTGTATGTGTAGTGTATACGGGTTTTCAAATGCGGTGTGATGTAGTATAACTGTATAACTCAATGCTTCGGGTTCAAATGACGCTCTTTAGGGTAATGATGATTAACTGCAGCTCTTTATGGTGAATGTCAGTTTCTTTGGCATACTGAATATGTAGTGGCTAACTGTTATTGTGATTCATCCACGTTCCCATGCTTGTTTCAAACTAATTTGGGTATTGATAAGTGATGATTATTTTACATATTATTTCAGTTACACTGGCGACCACGGAAGCCGTAGACGGCATACTTGCGGGACAAATGCTCCCCATCGGAACCGTCCAGCTAGATTATTAGATTCTTGTTGGTTAGTTTAAACCCCCCTATCCGCAACAAATGCGATCCAAAGAGAGGAAGAAGGAAGGCACCATTTAGGATGAAGTTAAGGGAACGCGGAATCTATGCAGAAAGGGCACAGAAACAGTAGGTTGAGAGAGAAGATTATGAAACAAGATCAAAGTTGAAGAAGAAAGTAGTAGGTGCGGAAAAACAGGACAGCACTGAACCGAAAAAAGATGGTCCTTAACATAGCAAAAAACATTTAATTTCAACAAAAAGAAGGCCAACCCAACTCTCAGGTCGGGCCTTCACATTTTTCCCCAGGGAGTGCTAATTCCCATAGATACAATAGTTGTATCCCCCTGAGGGGAACCGTCTTGAGTTTTCGGATCTTATGATGGTGGCAGCTTCTTCGTCTGTGAAAAGTTAAACTGTTCATGCGCTTTCTATATATTTCATGCCATGAATTATATCTTTTATTGAAAGTATGTAAGCTGATAAATTATACTAAGTTTTTTCACCCGTTCAAAAACACACATTTAATTTGTTCCCGAGTGTGATTATTTTTGCGCAGAGTTCAAGAACTATCAAACAGCATGAAAACTATATACTACAATGCTTATCGTTTCAACGTATATTGTAGCGTGTCTAAAATTTAGGATATAGTGATACGGAATTTAACATTACCATTGTTTTTCATTTAAAAGAAAGTACCCAACTGTTTACGTCTCAAAAATAGTGGCAGTATCTGCCAGTGCTTGTCATCGTAGTCAGGGTAAATTGTGGTGCATAAATTACTCCGAAAATGTGTGTGCTACCTCAGTTCGGGCGTCTGAACTTTTTACTCACTCAAGCCGAAAGGTTCATTACATTGATGTGCGGTTTTTTAATTGCATGCAAACTTCCGTTGTTCCAGCGTCTGGTTTGTCTTCAGCTAACAACAGACGGTATGAAATCAAAGCAAATGAAATGAGTGTTTACGTCTACCATGGCTTACGTCTCTTGTGAGGAGTTCTCTGAATTACCGCCAACTGATGTTCTTGCTTGCTTTTGAGAAGCCAACATACCATGCATACATTGTTACAAGCTTCATAAATTAATTTCTCATTCGAATTCAAGCTATTGCCAATTTCAATTGCGTTATTTTGGAGGTGGATAGTGTCTTATCGAATATGTGGTCAAGTTAGTTTTCAGTTTATCGCTAGAACTATGCCTACTTTATTCTTTTGAGTAGTCTTTGGGAAAGTCTTATTTCAAGTTAAATGCTGGTGCTATCGTATTCTTTGTGTTCTCTCACTCTTAAAATGCTTCTAGTATTACATTGTGAAATTACCCTGCAAAGATTATATGCAAGTTCACTAACATGTCAGTTATTTGGATGAAAAAATGCGTAAGTCGGTCGTGCAGTGCAGCAGCTACAACCCATGCATGTGCTTGCTCCACGGTATACCGTGGCTTGCTCTGCTGTTGTCAGCCATCGATCGCGTCCTTGTCGGTGTTCTGTTTCTTTGGCTGCACAGAAAACTGCGTGGTCGGTTCGAGCTAGCGGGCACCCTAATGATGGCCTGCTACGCATGCAAATTAGTGAACGCTACTCCGTACTGAGAAGGCGGGAAGCCAGAATTTGGTTATCGTTTTCTGTAATCATGAAAATGATCCAAAATGAAAATTTGCAAGGAATGAAATGTTGAATGTATATTCTCGGAAATGATTGAGCGCCACTTTCTGCACACTACTTTTTTTGGTCTGATCTCTTGCAATTACTAAGTTTTCATATTTGCTATACCAGAATCCTTGTTCAAATTAATTCCTGCGTGACACTTTCAAGTAACTTTTTATGAGCTCTTCTTATCGGTCATATTTTCAAAGTGCTTATGTTATGATTTTGAGACAATACGAAAATAATACCTGAATTTGAGCAAGAAAGAATTTTAACTCCTATCATATTGGCAATCGCGCACGCATTTGTAGATCGAAATATTTTTTAAGGTCATTTGAAAATTGACGTTTTTTGACCCATGAAAACTTCTAACCTTTCCAGATTTAGTTATCTATATTTTGATAGAGGACACATGGGACATTTTTGCTTCTGTTGTAGAGTCGTAACAGCATCTGTTTCCGGCAGATAACATGCCAACGGCGCCTAGTCTTCGTGACGAACTGCTGAAAGATTTCGCGACAGACCCGTTCTTCAGCGAGTCTTTAGAAGCGTTCGACAGGTCTCTGCGGAGAATGACAGGACGGTCTCGAAACACTGCGCTTGAGGACGTAAGTCAAGTTCTTATGTTAGGTTTGAACTTTAGAAGCTTGTTATCTTCCATTAGAGGTTGAATTGGAGTAGAATTTACATTCAAACCTTGATGAAGTTATTTTGTAATGATGATGTTGTGTGTGTTTTTTGAGCGAAGTGTATTTATTGTCTGACGCTTGATGGATTTAAATGTTATGCAGTTGAACTTCTGGGCAGTTTTTCAACTAACTACTGAAATACAAAATACGGTTGACGAAATTCATTTCCTGTTGTGGAGACACTTGATTTATATCTGAAACAAATTTGAAGTACACATATTGAAATGAAACGCGCCACATATGTTCTGTGTGTACAATTAAAGAATTGACACAAGTGTGGTCTTAAAAAAACAGGATTGAAGAACACGTGAAGTTTATAAATGCAGATGCCGAAAAAGTCCAGTTACTAAACAACGGACATGTAATTTCGAGCGCGTTAGTACTAGAAGGACTTGAAGGAAATTAAAAACGATACCTGCTGCACAAATAATTACAAGAAAATTAGTAATATTATTGATGGCGTTAGAGTCACACCCAACACAATTCGATGAGATGGAGTTTGGAAGCGCGTTGTGAGGATGGTTCTTTCATTTACGTCAAATAGAAAGTATCATGCTACTCATGAAAAGTTTTCGATGGAAGTCTTACAGACGAAACTCATTTTTACTATAAAATCTTGGGCTCAAATGAGACAAATTAAGTTTGTTGATTAATAATTTTTTTTCTCGAAAACCCTACACTGCCATACAAATTCAGAACTGACCACATAGTACCTACACAAGAGATTATTGTTCGGGATCATTGTTAATGAATTGATACAGCAGTCCTCGCCCAGAATGAACAATATGAACTCATACTATTAATTTAAAAAAATTAAAATATCATGCCTAATATGTGGTCAGTGTTAAAATACTCATACACTCAAAGTCTCCGCAAGACGACGCAAAGCACACGTCACCTGACGAAGTGTTGCTCAAATGTTTGGCATCCTACAGCTTTTCGCCAGTCGCTCACCTAGCCCCCTATTAAATTCTCGCAAAAATCATCATTATGATAACAATCGTGCCAAAATCATGAGAGGGTTTTTAAAACTTGCATCAAAGAACAGCAGCATTCAAATGCATGAGAGTTGAAGTGGGCAGGTAGTTCAGGAGGAGCAGAATTTTCAATTAACGTACGCACTTATTTCATCGTTTAAAGAGGAAACAAAACGATAGCGTTCATTAGCTCTTACTGCGATTGCGTGTTTCATTCTTTAGCTAAGTTTTTGGTCACATTCATCAGCTCTTATGACAATCAAAGGTCATTCAAAGCATTTCTTTTTCGCACAATAATAGTACTTTTTCAGATCACTTTTTCAAACGTCATTGTTTCTGTGTAAATGTTTTGTGTTAGATCCTTTTTTTCATGTTTTTTATGTACTTTTTCATTTTTTCTTGAATTTTTGTTGCTTACTTCTGTTGCTTAATATAATAAATTTCACAAAGTATATTTTTTGCTAGGCATTTTTTCATTGTGATTCGACCAATTCTAATTTAAAGCTTAAGGAACAATTTGAGGGAATTAGAAGAAAGTGATGTTTAATGAAAATAACGTAGGCTGGTATAGTTATCAAATGAACGATAATGTTCAGTTGATATTTTATTGAGTCCTCTGTGCAGCGGAACATCTTGCTATGGTATCGGATTATTCTCCTGTACGCCCGAGTCCATAAAAGGGGACATAAACCCTTGAATAACAAGCGAAGTATTGAGTCCACATTTCTAAGAGATGACGAGGCCAGTTCTGCACTGCACGGAATTCCTTCACGACTTCACCTTAAATATAATGGAAGGGAGGGGGTGGTTTTTACCCGTGCGGTGGATGGCTGGGCCGCTGCCAAAGGCGTGTGTGTATGAGGCAGTCTATGTGTTTCCCTCTGGTCGCTATTTTGAGGTGGGAAGAACGCATGTGTGTAGGTTGGTCTTTCATTACCAGTGCGAACTGCACTTCTGGCTCTTCTTAGTTCGAGCGCTGCCTCTGCCTGTCGCACAGCGCTCCTGCTTGACTTGTTACCAATCAACTTGACTTGGTTTTAGTTTATTATCGAGGAAAATGGTAAGGCTCTGCAAGACATGTGTTTGCTGTGAAGTATGTTTCATTCTTGCATGATTATTTGTTTTGTGTAAGTTATTTAAGGTGACAAGGTAGAAACGTTTCACATCGTCGTCCGGCGGTGTTAAAAGGAGATAGTGAATATCTCATGTGTTGTTTCTGGTACAAGTTACTGATGCTATTTCCCTTGAAAATTAGCATGTTTCTGGTGCAAGTTATTGATGCTTTTTCCCTTGAAAATTAGCATGTTTCTGGTGCAAGTTATTGATGCTATTTCCCTTGAAAATGAGCATGTTTAATGAAATATTTTGAAGGTGGCATTTTATGTTGTTTTCCAGATCATGCTAATGACTTCCATTATGATTTTTAATAATATCTGATTCATTCGATAAACTTCCTCAATTATAATTTTTCACTGTTGATAGAAATTGCTTTTAGAAGTAGTAAACAGTTTTTACCTCATTACATGAGTTGGTTTCTTTTTTATTCATCAATGAAATCGGTTGAAATTCAATTTCTTTTAGTAAATTAGCCCCGATGATGAAGCAAATTAGCTCTGATGATGAAGAAATCCCTTGACTTTTAAACTTGAGAAATTTTATTTAAATCCAAGTGAGTAGATCAAATTTCAAATTTTTGAAGTTCTAAACTGTGGAAAAAGTTATCAGTTAAAAGTTATTTGTGTCTCGCGGTACGTCTTTCAAGAATTTCAGTGCACCAATTATCTCGCGGTACGTCTTTCAAGAATTTCAGTGCACCAATTTGTGTCTCGCGGTACGTCTTTCAAGAATTTCAGTGCACCAATTATCTTCAAGAAATTCTATGGAATTATGAAGCATAGAAACTCTATTATCGGTGTTATATATACGCTTGTTTTGAATGTCCGTTTTGTTTCTTAAATTTTGGCAAGATCGTAAAATTTTCTCGTCTGCGAAAGACAGGAGATAAGAAAGATAACCTTAAAGACATGGAGGTTACTGTCCATTCACTCGTTATATATTCGATGGAATATATAAAGCAAGATCATTGACAGGTCCCTAAATTTTTGATGAACCTTTATGCACACATGTTTTTAGTTTCCTAATTTTTTTTACTTTGGGGCTATAATTATTTTTCTAACGTTTTCGTTCCGATTTAGGTAAGAAAATTCACTGAGACAGCCCCCTTAGCGTAGGCTTCGTTCACCCCCTAATTCGATTAATACCAGATTTTTGTAACAATCATGTTATCTTTTCCGTTAATTAATGTGAAAAATAATGAAGTAAAATTACTTGAAGTGGGCCAGGAAAATTGGGCCAATTTATCTGTACTTTCTCTTTTCGCATTTCGTTCCGTCCTTGTTGGCACAATTTCTTATGTACGAGTATTCATAATTCTTGGAAACCATGCGTAAAAGAGGAATGACAATTTCTCGTGCGGTAAAATATTAAAAAAAAACTTGCAATTTTGCTCATGTCGCAAATATTTCATTTAGTAATAGCCAGAGAGTTGAGCTGAGAGACCTGCCAGCTCGCATGAGTCAGCCTACGCAGACTGTATTCACCTTACAGGTCTTCATATTCGCACTTTCTCCTCTTATTGCACCACCAACTCTAACTATCCTGTATATTCAGCATGTAAACTTCCATTGACGTCACGACTTGAGGCAAAGTGTCAGGAAGAACTGTTTGTGTTTTTTGTTATTTCATCTGTGTATAAGGATGTGATCTGATGCGGTTCTTTTGCTAATTTGAGAAATTTTCTGAATAGCTTATCAAATAAGTAGAATTGCTGTTTGATAATTCTACATTCCAGATAGTCATGGGGGTACAATTGCTTGGAATGGTTTAGGCGATCACCCAAGTTTCCCGCTCGATTACGGATCCGTGAATTTAATTTTGCGTTTGCTGAAACTTCCTTGTGCAAAAATTGTAATTACTCTCCTTCATCCTTGTAGAACAGATGTTATCCGATAATATTAGATAGACGAAGCAAAAATTTAGGTGTGTTAAAAATATTTTATTTCTGTGACGTGAAGCGTCCTAACGAATTATGTTTTAGTAATTTAATTCAGGACATAAACTTACAAGTTAATAAATAAAGTAACCCATATTATCGTACAATAAAATTTTTCCTGCCTGCTTGAAAATTACGAACTGCATTCGTCATATAAGTTAGCAAAATAATGATGAAAATAATGTGAGTTCACACTTAATGAACATTACACAAATAAAGTAGCTCAATATCACCAACCCGTGTCGGAGATGCGGGAAAGCTATTGAGAAAAATTGAAAGTTGTTCCATGGGAAATGGTGCATCCATTGTTACTCGGATAGAACATGACGTCCCTACGATTGTGATTTGCTGGGTGTACGTGTGTTGATAAAGTTGGTCATCTGAATTTAATCCTGATGTGAATAAATTGAACACTTTGTGTGTAGGACCGAATGAAGATCAGTCATATTGTCGCTACTCTTTTAATTTTATGTACTGCAGTTTATTAGAATGGGCTTGATTTTTTATGACGCAAATTGTCTTTGTTGGTAGAATCTGACGCTGGCGCCATGGGGAGTTGTCGATTCAGTTCGTCGTTAGCATGTTTTTTTTCAACGCACCATTGATGTACATGAACAGTTAGCAGCGGATAATAATAAACTCTCTAGATTTTAAGACATAAATCATTCAAATCAGTATATCATTGAGGGATACTTGATGTTTACAGCGCGCATGGGTCTATCAACTTGTCTGGAAATTCAGCGTCGTATTTAGTAGCATTAGTTTCTTTGTATGGGTCTGAATTTTAACAAAAGTCTAAAACATGTAACTCATTTTTTAAAGTAGAGCCAATGTTGACAGCGAATAAGAATTAACGTAACAAATTGTGGATCTCTAATGCCTTAAATTGAATAAAATTCGTCTCAAAAACGCGTATGTGATTGAGATATCTCAAATTTCTGGTCGTATTCTTCAATGCCAGGCAAAGATAAGTACGCTAGTACTAAGTGTATTCCACTCGTGTCGACACATCACTAATGTACCAGGAAGTGAGACTGGTAATTATCCAACTCGTTTGTTTACGATGTGGTGCACTTGTGTTGAGACTGCAGTTCAGGATGACAACGATATCATTTTATAAATGTTTTCTGAAAAATTACTTTTCATTCACATCCTTGGTGGGAATAATTTGTTTTTTTTTACTTATTTATTTTTTATTCCACGTTTGAACGTCAAATAACGTTACTGACATCAATAAAGCCATGCATATGTTTAAAACATCTCTAGATAATTAATTTCGCTTCGCATTAGTTAGACTGTAACGATCAATTCAAGAAAGTCTCGGATGTTTGTTAGTTAGATAAGCCGTTCAATGCTAAATGGACGTCTAAATTATTCAATTTATTCTCCGTTGCGCCAACTAACTGAAATATACCGGTTCTAAATTGATTAGATATTATTCTCATGTTTTGAGTCAGTTAGAACTTGTTTTACGAACTTGAATCCTAATTTACGGAGGAGGACAATAATTATTCATAATTAAGCGTTACAAAACATAGAATCTACACTCAAAAAATAAATTCTTAGTGACCGTAACTAGATTTTATTGGTAGTTGGCTTTATATTTGGTGCAATCGTGAAACACCTGCGTGTTGTTGACGCTCAGTTGGTATACCCTTGCGTTAATGGTAGAAATTCTCATTATATTCTCATTATTGGCCTCGTTTGGGCATACACGGCTGTCAGCATCGTGGGTCTTGTTGTGTCTTTCGCACAGCCAAGAAAAAGTACGCTGATCTTTGGGACAGTTTAGGGCTAACTCGAAGTAGCACTTCTGCAACATTTTGCGAGATAGATGTTCATGGGTTTGCTATTGAAGGGTTTTTATTCTTTCTTGCTAATTGTAGTGAAGTTTAATTCAATTTAAATTGATGATGTAATTTTTTTAAAGAATACCCGTCTGTATGGGCTCATTTGGGAATGATGAAGACGAAATAGATTACTGGCTGGTGTTCGTGTGCCCTGTGAAGGCTCGGTGTCTCTACTTGGCGCTACGCCGGCGCGTAGACTCGATGACATAGTTCTCAGGTTTCAGGATGAGTTTGATTTTATTTCAGGGATATAGGGCGAGAAAGATACAAAAAGCAAGATGACTAGAATTATAACAAAGAAAAAGGTATTTATATATTTTGAATTGAACGAAATGGTTATGAGTAGTTCGCATTATATTTGAGAAGTCATTGTAGGATTTTTTTAAAAGAATTTGCTTAATTTTCTGTCAGAGTATTCAATTTATTGTTATCTGTTGAATATGTTCAGTGAAATAAAAAATCTGAAATGAAGAAAATTTACATTGATTCTCCGTTTCAGCCAAAACGTATCTATGTTACTTTAAGTACAGCTTCTCAAAATTATTTTTTAAACTCCTCTGGCAGCTTTGTTCAAAGTTGGACGAGATCGAAAACGTAGAAATCTTAACAAACTTCTGCGTCGTTGTAAAAAAATTTCTTGTGCTTGGTGTTCGTGAAACTGAATGAAGTCCTCACGTAATCACCGATGGAGTTGTGATTAGTTAAGACAGAACGTTCTTCGGCTTTATTTAATGGTATTGATTTCCTCAAATTGAGTTCTGCTGCTTAGGCGGGAAGTACAAAATTAAGGGGTCACATTACTGAAGAATTTATCGGAGTTTTAAAGCTCTCCTTCTTCTAAATTAATGTGTCAAAAGCTGTTAGGTTTTGTCTAACGCTGCTTAAACCTAAATCAACTTCAAGCCATTGGTCTTACTCGTAATTGCAATCGACCACATTCATTATGGAAAATATTTCATTTTGTGTAGGAAAATTGTTTCAAAGGTGTTAACCTTGAACTACTTTTGCGTTCAGCTATCTTTTTCTTTAAATAATTGGTTATTTTTTGATTAACTTGAGTCCAACGACCGACATGAATGACAGAGGTGAGGGGTTGAGCAAACGATCGCCAAGTAGGATGATCTGTCTCTTGAGCTGAGTCTCAAAACTTGCTGTAGAATCATTACAGTGAAGAACAATAGAAGCGTTATTTCATTTACGTGATCGTCGATCCCTGTGCTGTGTTCTTGAGAGATTATATACCCGTGTGACTGTAAAATCTATCTGATAAGAAATATGGACCAAATTTTGTCTATGATATGATAAAGTAAACATAAATTAATTACTTGGAAGTAACAGTGATATAAGTGAATTTCTAAAAAACTATCAAATTCTACCGTGTTGTGATATATTCGTACAAATCATTTTCGTTGCACCATTCAAAAAGTTAATCTCAATTTTTCCGTGTGCCAATCCAATTTTTTTACTCTGCAAAAAAAAATTACTTGTACTCCTAACCACATTGCGATCTTTATAAAAGTTTTATTTTACACTGAGTTCTTTTGAAAGCGCGAAAAGGATATTTGCATGCCATAGTGATGCGAAATTTAAAGTCTACAAGCAATCGAGTCATGAGTATTTTTATCTCGCCCTGTCCCTCTCGCTGCGACGCTCTCTGCGGAGTTCAGGGGTCTGTTTGTAGCAGGCAGTCACGCTCGTTTATTGTGGCACCTTTCAATTATAAACCACCGATTTAACGAATCAAAGGATATGCGAGATGCAGTCTAAACTTGAAATGCTTGGATGAGTTGCTGGATTACTTATTCATTGAAAACAGGATGGTGACACGCTGTAATTTGCTGTGAATTTTTTGTGAAATTAACCGGAAGTTATTTCACTGTTATGAAAAGCTCATTGCGTCCTGATATCCTTAATTTATTGCTACAATAAAAAGCTTTTGTTTGCTCCAGCTGTGTTTTTTATGCGTAATAATATGCACGCTCTTTTGATGTTTCGGACTGATTTTTTCCTGCAGGTATGAAATTTCGTGTCATTTAGCGAAATTTAGTGTCCCACTATAGCCTAAGCTCTGCAGTTGCTATCCAAAACAACCCGAGAAGCACCGTGTATGACCATAGCTGAGATAATCTGTCGCTTTACAGAACTCGTGGAGCATGGGGCGTGTCGAGAGCGCGCCTGTCAGCCGCGCTGATGAACCGTACGCGTCGCAAGACCTGCAAGTCACAGAGCGCGACGGTCGCTACCAGGTGAGTTGTGCTGTTACATTTGTCCTTTAGTTATTGAAACAAGTTTCCGGCGCCCTAATTTGCTCCCACTGACTCTTACTATATCTTAGCAGGGCTGTGTTGCTGTGCTGTGTTTTCAGATTTGTCCCTGAGTTGGAAGTATTGAAGAAAGTTTCAGGCGACTTAATTCGCTCCCACTGACGCTCACTATTTCTTAGTATGGCTGTCAGTTTTCTATGTTATGGGACTCAGTACTTATCACTTCAATAAGCGTAAATTATTTTGATTGGTTAATTTTTTCTTGGTATGGATTTTTACTGACTCATTAAAAGCGGATAACTGAGCCTTATTTCAGTGAGTAGAACATGGTACTACATAGGTCTGTAGTTCATAGTACTTCTTATCAACGTTACAACATATTCCACTAAATTTTATCGTACCAGTGATGCGATATATTCCATTAAATTTGATGGATTTCAAGGTTAAGAATGATCCCACGCTTTCAATGAAAAATTTAATTAATATCTCATTGAAAGTATTTATCAGAATTAATTAATTTTATTATACAGCATATATCTTTTTTCTGTTTCCTGAAGTCATAATCGGTTTGGTGCAGAAATGTTCAACGAAATTAAATCTGACAGATTAACTGTTTGAAGTTGCTGATTAGTCTACAGTTTGAGCAGATGGTACAAGTAGTCAGCGAAACTTTGGGACGAGAATGTGCAGTGACAGATATACTGGGACACGTGTGTATGTCTGCGATAGAGGGAAATGAATGGATTTAAGGGAGATTTGGATGGGTCAATGTACATGGTAAGAAGTCAAACTCAAGGAAGGACATGTATTTCGGATTTAGTTGCGCGGCTCCTGGAGGCGATTACGTTTCTCATCAATAGGTTTCAATTTTACGTTGTTATAACAGCCACATTGCCCGGCAGGTGCTGATGGATGTGAAAAACTTCGACCCTCGCAACCTGCAAGTGCGAGTGGTGGACGACAACAGGATCGTGGTGGAGGGAAAGTACCAGCAGGTGAGCGAATGTCAGGTTGATTTTTGATGCCCTAACATACCCTGCTCTGTACGAAGGCTCAATGACACAACTTGTTCGTTAGCTTTGCCTAGCTAAATAAACGATGGAACATTTGAGCAACTGTTAGTGTACAGGGCTAATAGAAACGAATTGAATATTGGCAATGTGCGTTGAATTGAAAAATCGGGCTGAATTAGCGGTTGGTCATCCTACCGTGTTTCTTATGGCTTTGATCATTTTCAAAATACACTCAGACTAGCACTACGTAAACTTCGTGTAGTTAAATTTGCAGGCATTTTAGAGTAAAAAAGCTTCTGCATTTTCTATGTAAGATGATTATCGGTTTCACAATTCGTAGCTGAGTGAAATCGATTTTCCACGTGCAACAAGCACCATAGGTATTCAATTTTCAAGTGTGGCGATTTTAAGAGCCAGTATATATGTGTCCCATTTCTTTTTTACATCATTTTAGCCCTGCAAGGGGTTGCGCTTCGATGTTTTGACACACTATCGAAGTGCTAAAAAAAGCATCCGATATTTGTGCTACTTAGTGGACTGACTTTTAGAATATGTATATTATCGGTGCTGTTATTTCTTACAAGGGACGATGGAGATTAGGATGAAAGGACTTCACGTTACTGATTGGTTACCTAAACCACCGTTGATCCTCTTTTCCTTCTCACTGTACGAACGACACTGTCCAAACACTATAAGAAGTCAGACTACTTTTGGCAGACCTAAGACTTAAATATGCACTTTTATTTTTATTTAGTGAAAAGCCATTTACAGTTGGCTCTGTTTTCATTTTGAGTAATCCTGCGACTATTTTTTCCGGTTCTACATCAGTCTAACTTTCCGAGAAATTTTTCTGAGAAAATCAGGAATCTTCTTTGGAAAAATACATGTTTATGGCGATGTTCCCTCTCATGCAACAAACATGCAAGTAAACTGTTACATTTATGACTTCCGACTAACGAAGTTGCATTCGTTCCAAGAGTTCTGACTTGCGTCTTATTGCATGACTAATTAATTGGTCAGATCTTAGGAAATCTCATTCTCATTTTTAGGTAGAACCACCAATGCGTAACCATTATAATGACAAACATTTTGGATTATAGATTTCGATCTCCAGTACAGTGAAATGCAGGAAAGATATTTGTGAGAATCTTCATCGTTCCGTTTACCACGTTCTACTGCACTCAAGTTGCAATTTTAAATTCTACGACGTGTGCCATCCAAATGTTCTTAAGTACGGTAAATCCAATGAAAATTTAGGTCTCGCATTGATTATTGTGATAATTACGGCAAAAACTCCAAAAAACTCCGAGATATAGTATGTGAAACCATG
Source organism: Platorchestia sp. MABIK (assembly GCA_014220935.1). NCBI lineage: Eukaryota > Metazoa > Arthropoda > Malacostraca > Amphipoda > Talitridae > Platorchestia > Platorchestia sp. MABIK. Next base: position 38,322 of record JACJUY010001304.1, read on the forward strand.
CAAAACTAAAAATGAAACCATACCATACTAAAAAAAAACTCAACAAAAACCTGTTAAGATGTAAAAAGTTGAATAAATAGATTGCTTGAAGAAAAGTAATTGGAAAGCCATGCTTCTAAGGATGAACATTGTAGTTACATCCAAATTTTCTCTAGAAAATGAATAGCGTGGAGCCAGTCGATAAGTTAATTCTAAGAAAAGAATATAAACGAATGTTTGGTTGATGTACGTTTGATTCCATTCCCAGCTATAATTTTCAAACGTTACCTTTCATTACACGAAGTACACACTACGTGTAAAGTGTGCATCTTGCAGTGAATTCTTCCAGCATTTTACGTGAAAACCATCGATTTGAAAGTTAGAGTCAATGGCTTGGTTACAGGTTTCGCCTGACGGAGGCTCCTCGTCTTGGAAGACGTTCAGCAAGGAGTTCACGATGCCTGAAGAGGCCGACATCGACCTGGTAACAACGGCTCTCTCCAAAGAAGGCGTACTCACCATCAGAGCTCCTCGCAAAGCTCAGGTAAAGAACTAAATCAAATTACTATATTTCATTACGTTCTCCTTATTTGGAGGTTGGTGGCTGTTATTGGAGATAGCTAGAACATGAGTCACAGACGATCCCGCACTCCACTGTTGCTCTGACCTAATCGTGTGCCGTGGTCTGTTTGGGTGGAACTATCAAGTTTGTGGTAAATTGATCATCAAAACTTAGCAGCTGATGCTCTCGTGATGCGTCATGATGTTGGTAAAATTGTTACAATTGAATTTGTTAAGGGAATGCTCGTTACGGGCTGCTTTGTTGATGTTCTTCCTCACTTAACGTCGATTTCTTCTGCAACCCGATGTTATCACTGAGCACAAATCGTCTGGGTCTTGCTTTTTTCTCATTTCAGTCGTGCTTCTATGAAGGGTACCTGAAAGTTCTGTCCTCTTTTCTTTAGCCAAACTTTGAAACATATGAAAAGTTCAAATAGTAATCTGTCGTTCAGACAAAAAAAGTGCCAACTCTCGAAGTTTCAATTTTCAATTTTCAACAGATTTGGGTTCACTTAGATGCAAAATACCCTCTATACTTTCAGTTGCTGTTCTGTTGTGGGGGTAGGAGGTGCTATTCACGTAATAAAAAAACTCCAACTTGCTGTGGATGGATTTCATTCGTTATGAAAAAATCCAATTGTAGTTTCTGTAATAGAGAAGAGCCATGTTTCTTTCAAAGTGTAATAAAAACGCTAATTGTACACGACTCTCAATATCAACATTATTCGATATAGATAGATCCAATTTCGAGTAAATTATAATATTCATTTTGCGTTCGAAATAAAAACACTCATCTAATAAGCTGCCGTTTTTTATACCACGTATTTTAAATTGCAGCATTTTATCTCGGATGGAAAAAACGCCCACTTGCGTTTATTATCATAAAGCGAAAAAACATTATCTTTACCTTACCATCAATCAAAATAATGACTTGTAACAAGCTGCATCGTTTCCTATGAAAAACATTCTAAAATGAGCTAAATTACTTGTTAAATTCGTACAAACATAAAAAGTGCTCTCCTGAAAAATGTTGTAAAATGGACTGGGCGATTTTTTTGCCTGATTGACAGAGTAGTTTTAAGGTCAGATCAGATGTCAGATATTCATTTGAACTTCACATGTAATTGAATCTACTCCAGTTGATATTTCTTACACATCTACAGCCCGTGGAAGAGAAAAGTTTCAAAATGAATCATACGCTTCATTGCATGTTGATGAATTTCACAAAGGTAGCAATCCAACAACAGCAGTAAGAAACATAAACGCTGTCTGTCCAGAAAGTTTGATTCATGGAAACTGCCGTAGATGGTTTCTGAATTTGAAGAAGGCTATTTCGATCTTACTCTTTCCAACGAACTACTCCATTGCTGCCTTCTCACAGTATCGATGCCAAACTATTAGAAAATCATTGTCCCATTTTCATTTTAATTCACTGTGGGCGAAGCGGGAACTAATGCCGAACATATCTATTTTTGCAGCTTGATCGTTCCACGATTTGGGCAAAGCTACCGTTAATATATCTTTTGCCGCATGACCGTTGAGAAAAGTTACTACACCAGTCTGTTGGATGATGAACTTTTTAAATTTGCAGTGGAAGACGATCCCCGACAAAGAATCAGAATATCGTACTAAAGACTTGATACACGTTGCTCTACTGTCCAGTAGCATCTGAAAAAGATCAGAAAGGTGTATGTCTGGGTTCCTCATGAATTCTCTCCGGACAAATCGATGCAACCAACAATCAAAAGTGCCTTCTTTAAATTTCGGAAACCATTTATAGCAGTTTCTCACACTTACACCTTCTTGACAGATTGCATTTATGTTTTTCACTGCTGTTGTTGGATTGCTACCTTTGTGAAATTCATACAACATGCAAGGACGCAGACTGTATGACTCACTTTGAAACTTTTCTCTTCCATCGGCTATAGATGTGTTCAAAATATCAACTGGAGTAGACTCAATTGAATGTGAAGTTTAACTAAATATCTGAAATATGATCTGGCCTTGAAAACAGCTGTTTGGACTTTTTCATTTGTTTTAAAGTTTGGTTAAAGAAAAGAAGACAGAACTTACTTTTCTGTAAGCCAAAAATTTCTTGGCCACTTCTGCCTAACGTTTTATTGTCTAATAATTATTTCCTCTTCGACGAATAATGAGTGAATTAATGGAATGATGGGTAGCAAAAATTTTGTTAAACCATTAATTGTGACCATGGCGCTTATTTAATTGTTACCAAAATGGGTAACTCTTTCCTTCGCACACACACTGCACTGCGATGGGTGGTGTAGTATTACTAATTCTAGCATTTATTTCTATTGAAACTATTCGGTGAATATTTTCATGAAAATTTTGAAATAAATTACCCTAGTTAAAAAAAAACTTTTAAAATACATGATTAGCTCATATCCTTTTAATTTGACGTTTTATTTCTGGTGCCAGGATTCTGTTGTTCAAGCTCCGAAAAAGAAATCGTCTTCTGTTCAGTCTATAAATGAGAGCTACAATGAGCAAAGAACTCAAGACGGCACGGCTACCAAAAGTACGAAAAGCACCTCATCTTCAACGACTTCATCGTACCTCTGCAATGGAGGCAAAGCCTTGCAAACGTCGGCGAGCTTCGAATCAAACGACAGCGGTTTAGACAGCTTGCCGAGAGACCTGCGAGATCGTCTCATGGTCAACGAGTCGGGAATTTCTTCCGTTAGCAACAGCAACTCATCTTGTTCCTCTCCTGCCCCTAGTGAGACACCTTCTGATATGTCACGTGTTTCCACTTCGATGGATTTTGATGCCAGCAGGAATTCTAGTTGTAATGCCAGTCAAAAATCTGATGCTGTGTTTCACGTTGAAGCTCCTGCAAGTAGACCTCAATCCCAACTATCAGGCGAAAAATATCAAAATTCTGCTTACCAATCTAACATTTCTGCTCCGAAGTATCCAGTTGGCGTAAAAACGGAAAATTTCCCTTCTTCGAATGTCAGCCCCGTTTTCAGCCCCTCCATCGTGCGGATTCCAAAATTTACTCCGGGTTGTGGTTCCAGTGGAGACGCTGTTGTCACTGTCGAAGAAAAAGATGGAAAGAGGACAGTCACTTCTGAAAAGTCCAATATCATTCAAGAAGACGGTGGATTGATGGAGGCCAGAGAAATAGCAGCAGAGATTGATGGAAAAGATGGGCAGTCAGCCCGTCGTGAAGCTGTCACGAAGATACATCGTAAACATGATGACCCTGAGGGGCGCTACAAAGGCGCTGAAAAAGCGGAAGCTTCTGATGTTAGTGAATCGTGCATTAAGCGACTGCCCGATGGTTCAACAGTTTCTGTAAAGAAGAGCAGTACCAGTAGTAGTTCTCACAGAGCATTTTCAAGTGGTGCAATGCATCCATCTGCGTTTGATGATACTTTCTTTAGTATGGGATTTGGTCCTGATTTTGGTGACCTTCGTAGTTTGACTGGCCGAGGTCACTCTCTCATGTCTCAAATGTCTACCGACTCGGTGGGGTCGACTCTTTCGGGAAGATCTCATGCATCAAATTTTTCCTCAGCGTCTGACCGATCTCGATTTTCGAACCAAACTGATCAGTCTTCTGATCAGTCGAGTGGGAGGTCATCGTGCTCGGATCGATCAAGACTGAGTGATCGGTCGTCGAGTGCCAATGACGATTTCATGCGAGACCCTTTTGGTTTCCCTCGTGGATCACTATTTGGCAATCGTCCGAGTCTGGCTGAAAGATTTCCCGAATTTTCGGGTGCTCTAGCTGAATTCGATGACTTTCCGCGAATGGGTTTTACGGATTTCCCTAGCATGAATTCCTTCTCTCGATCTTCCAGGAACTCGAACAGTTCTTTCTCGTCCACGTCATCGTTTGACTCTCCGTTTGATAGAAAATTTAACTAATTCGTGTGATGTATTTTTAGATAATAGCCTATTGAGTTTGTAGTGAATGCTTATTTGTAATGAGAACCTTCAAAATTAGTCACGACTCATCAAATTCCTTTTAAGCATTATCAGTGTTTGCTTCATGTCGTAATCAATTTTGTGTTTGTCATTGTGAATTATTGTCGTTGCACAGCGTCCGATATGAAATAAATATTGAATCTAGAGAATAAATTTTTTAAGTTTTAAAAAAATTTGAAGGAAATCATACCTGAAAACATCTGTTTCTCGTCTACGTTAACGAAAAGAAAATCAGCCTCTCCATATTCTTTGCAAATTTGTTTCGTTGAATTATCTTGCCTTAGACATTTGGAATTTAAATCAATGAAGTCGAAGAGTTGTGTTTCATAATCAATCTACTTCTCCGGCAGTCTCCAGTTAGGTGATGCAAATGAGAAAAGTGTAGTTGAAACATTTTAATGATAGAGGTTTTGTATTAACTTGAACAGAAATATCAGCATTAACATGTTGGTTGATTACACACGTTCACGAATGTTGAAGCTACTATTATGCCTCTTAAATTTTGTGAATAAAACTGATAAGTTGCAATGTTACATGATGTGACGTTCGCGCATTGCTGTCTTCTCACAGTATCGATGCCAAACTTTTAGAAAGTCATTGCCCCAGTTTCATTTTAATATACTGTGGGCGAAGTGAGAACTAATGCCGAACATTATTTTTGCAGCTTGATCGTTTCACAATTTGGGCAAAGCTACCGTTAATATATCTTGTGCCTCATGACCGTTGAGACAATTTACCACTCCAACGAAATTATTCTATCTTCTACGTTCTTGAGGCTCATTGAAAAGGAATCAACGCGGACATACTGTGTCATTTCGCTGTCCGTTGAAATGGTTCTCGTTTGAGATAATATCTGTAAATACCAATGCATTACTGGCTTCAGATACTGAGAAATGTCAATGTTTTTGGTATTGAATTTCCTTTTTTAGAAAAGGGCGACAGAACTTTTTCCCATAGCCCGCATGCCGACTGTGCTTTTGGTGTCGTCTGGGTTGCCTGCAAATTTGGACGTGAGCTTTACCGACACACACACACGGAGGAAACGATGATTTAAGCGTTTTGTAATGCAAAACATGTAACTGCACTTCAAGAGACGAACAGCACTTCAAGGATGAAAAAAAATTATCGATTGTTAATAAAAAATGACTAGAACTTTGTTGCTCCAATGAAGTAAACTTTTACTGTGGATAATGATTGTACGTTTACAACCGCAATAACGAAAGATAGAATTTTTAACGGTATATTTTATTATTTTTGTTGTTCACATTAGGAAATGAAATTTATTGTTAAATATCAGTTAAAAATATCGGTTGAATGAGATATTTATCGAATTGATTTTTGATTTATTGGTAATTCCTGCAGAAAATATTAAAACAATATTTTTGTCTCTATGTAAACTTTTTATGTGTTTAATTTTGTTCTGTTCGTATTAATGTTCTACTCAATGTTTCAATTACAAAAGACACGTACTTTGGTGTCCCTTTTTTTTGGGACAGCTTGGCTCGCACTTTCTGCAGCCGGAACCCTTGGGCAGACGGTCATGTTACGCCGTACATGTAGTTGCGTGTGGATCATTACGGATTGCTGAATTTTTGAAATTTTAAAAATATCAATTAGTGAATGATTGTGAACATTCCATGCGAATTTTTTAATCGAACAAAAAAACAGTTTGAAAATTGCAGTGCGCGGAATTTCAGTCGCACGCTATTAAGTTCATTGAAAGTCTAGTGCAATTGTTGTGTGGAAGCAAAATGTGGTGCCAGTATCATGTACAGTTCGTATAGTTGTGCAGCGCAGCGAGCTCCCGCTTTTGTTCAAATGTAATTAGAAGATTGCTAATAATCCCGTGGCTTACTGCAGCCCCCCTAGGAAACGGAAGTAGCCGTTCTTAAGTGTTGCTGATAAGTTGTTTTCAACTTTATTTTTCATCTTTCTTTCGATCTTTCTTTTTTTGAGGTTGAAACAGTAGACCTCCGCACTTCATCTATCGTGATGCTCATTGATTAACGCTGACAGTTTTCTGTAACTCTAAATTAGTGAATATTTGTCTACCGATTTGCGTTCCCATACCCACACAGAATGATCAGAATGTGTTTAATGTAAGGGAGAAATAGTCTTCAATATTCTACCCCAATACTGTTGTGCCAAACAAAATCTAAAATTCGCATCGTTAATTATTAGGATGCTCGAGATTATAGGTAGTAGACAACGATAATTATTGTACTGCGTGAAGCCTGATGTTTTAGCGAATGCTTGGGCTTTTCAGTGGTAAAAACGACCTTGAATCTTGAAATCCTCTAGAAACATGTAAAAAAACACATTACGTATAGTAATAAGGGTATCACATATATTTAGAAAGATTGTGGTGCGGTCAATCTGCCTCCTCACATTTTGAAATTATTCTAATTAAGAGATTAATTCATAAAATATAATGATGGCATGAATCATGGACTTATACATCGATTCAAATTTCAGACAAGCTTTACCGACCAGCTCGTTGAGGGAGCGTATCAATTCGAATTGATGGACAATGGTTACTAGATTTTGTTAAGAGAGTGTCCGAATTGAATAAGTATTGGACCGTGAGTTCTACAGTGGCTATCGATGTAAGATACATAGAGCCATGGAGTAGCTCTCTGTCTTATAGCATGTTAAGAAAACTTTTAATTTGCAATAAAATTTGTTTTTTAAATGATGTTATTTATTTTAATCATTTAGGATACGATGAAGAAGAGTTACGTAATTTTTAAAATTTAACGAGGTATGATTTTCTTGTTTTTTGAATTGGTTTTTCCCTTCACTCTTTGCTGCCAGTTACTGCCTTTATTATTACAGAATATCTCATCATTCTGTTCTCGTTACATATTTAAGTATATCTCATCATTATTTAGCTTAAAGTTGCATTATTTGATTCAAAACAGCACATAAATACGTTGTATGTCAGTAATGCAATTTTATTCATGAGCATGAAATGTTAGGCTGCGCTGCAGCTGATTTAATTGGGAATTATTTCTTTAGTGTACCCGTCTACGGGGAAAAGTAATTGGATCGTGTATCGTGTTAATAATTTAAATCAAACGTGTTCAACGCAATGAATTCAATATGCATCGAAATCGAGAAATTTTTGATCGATCAAGAAATTCCCTTACAATAGAAAAATTCTCTAATTCGAGAAAAACCAACATTTGCTTTCTTTGTTTCGTGCACAGCTGTATGAGGGGTTGAATTCCTGCAGAACTGTTGTTCGTGCTTTCTCCAGTGGTGTTGAATGAGCTGAATTGTCTTTGCATATTTTTGTAATTAGTTTCGGTTCAGTGTACGATTCTGCATTTAATTTTAAGTACGACCTCACTGCAAGGAAATGCTTTCTCGTTTCTCCTTGCAGGACTAAGTTAGTCCTCGTTTTAGGTCTTTTCTTGGTATTTGTGTATTATTATCTCAATGTGTGTAGCATATCCAGACTCATTTTTTACTGCTTCGTGATACCAGTGTCTTACCGGAATGGCTTTGTGTTCATCATGTTTTTAGTGTTGGTATAATTTCGAATAATAGACCAATGTCGCTTGATCTCTGAAAATAAACGAAACTGAATTTACATTAATATCAAAACGCAGTTTTCAAGAAAGCAGTCTTTGTTAACGTGTTGGACCACTTGCTAAAAGGCAAATTTAGCCTCGTATTCTGTACACGAGTTGCTTGTCGTCGAACGCTGTCGAAAGCGTCATTTGGAGAATCTGTTGGAAATCTACAAGTTATAACTTTAACGGTAACATGACGCACATTTCTAACTATTATTGACTCTTTCCTTACTTACGTTGCGTCTTTGCCTACTTCAACAGCAACGTGAAGCACATTTTTAGAAGATAGACTCTTCCCTCATTTATGTTGTGTCTTGACCTTCTCGGTTCATCCAGGTCTCAACATTTAAATGAACCGTAACGATTTAAGAATGAGCCAAACGACTCTACAGTACTTGCTAGAAAACTGCTGGTTTCACGAAGAAGCGCAGCTTGCGTACGATTTTGTAATCGTCCGTAGTTTATCCTAAATTTTGAGTTGAGTTCCAGTCTTTTAGCGTCTATGATCATTTAACGTTCAATTAATTACTATTCAGAGGCATGTTTTCTGCTCAAAGGTTCTGAACTAGACTTTCTAATCGTGGGTCATATTACACATTTCGTAATTAGAAACTAAAACAATCTTGGTGTCTTATTTGAGATTGTTATTGTAAGCCATGCGCTAAGTCAATTATACGTGTCAATTATTTAATCACTGGTGATATTCCTGTTGCATGACGTAAAATACAGTGAGACTGGAAATTCATTTTCATTTTCAACTAGTCAAAATTTCCTGTAAGTTTCATTGATTCTTGGTCGGTTCACCGATCATTTCCCCCAGTCGTACAGAAGTGTGTATTTGTACACCGGAAATTTTACGTTTACCAAACTACAAGTAGGCCAACACACCCGAAACTCGGACAGGTTTTATTTCTTCATATTTGATTTTAATATGTAAAACCAAACATTGTATTTTTCAAGTATACGGGTTCGTATTCAAATCAGTATGGCAAATAGTCAAAATACTCAACCATTTCACGTAAGTGATTGTAAGGGAATAATAATTTCCTTTTTAAAAGACCAAAACACCGATGTTTGCAAACAAAATGCCTAACATTCCAGACGTTAGCTGAACAAGGATCTGCATGGTTCGGTGAAATATTACACGGTCAGTTACAAATGAGCCATCATTGCAAAAAATTCCGTGATAAAAGTCATGCCTAAAGTAAAATAGATGCCTAGAATCTTCCCAGAAGAAAATAATTCAACTTCATTCAGGAGTAATTTCACCAAGAAACATTTCTGCAAAATTGAATATACTAAATTCTACTCTAAGTTAGTTCACTCATGAATTTAGGGAATATGGTACAACCAGCATCTTGTATAACTTAGGTACGCAACAGACGATCAGCGTTTGTGTAGGTCGAAACATTCTAAGAAAGTTTAAAAATACGCTGATGATTACTCGAAAAAAGGTAAAAAACGACAATACACAAGAACGACATCAAAAGTTAGACACCTGTTGTAGACAACATCCCAAGTAAACGAGAAAATATAATGCAGGTCATTTAAAATCAGTAAAAAAAAACATTTAAACCAAGGTAATGAGTTTGGGAAAGTGTCCTTTGATCCGATGAAAATTTATTGTTTGGATGTGTGGGCGCTTATGTTTATGGGACGGAGGGGACAGCCTATGTATGAACCTATAAATACCACTCCAACGCTGAAACACAGGTAGTAGCAAATTGGTTTAGAGTTGCTCCGCCTGGCCTGTTCCTGGTGCACCTCACGTCATTGAAGGAAAGATGGCTGGTGCCATGTACCGTTACATTTGGAGAAGAACCTCGACCGAGTACAATGCGTTTATATAAAAAGTGGACGTTCCAACAGGACAACGACAAGCTGTAAATTTAACACGCGAATGATTGAATAAACCTAAAATCTACAGTGGTCGAGCCAGATTAATAGCCGGCCTCAACCCGATTGAAAACCACCATTGCGCAAAATGTCTTTCAAGAATGGAATTTCCTGTGATACAATGACTCTCAAAGAGACGGAGACAGCGATAGGAGAACCAACCCGAAGACCAAGAGACAGGCGAAGGCATTTGTGCGCTGTGCAAAAAAGTAAAAAGATGAGGTTGCATATCAAGACAAGCTGTTCCCTAAGGTTAGAAAGCGAAATAAACGGGCCAACACTGGAAGTGGAAGTGCCACGAGGGAGACTCACATGAAGAATAGAAATAAGTCCCTTGACCAGTCTGGCTGACGAAGAGCAGACATACGGGTGCGAAAGCAGTAACTAGTGCAAAATGTAACTTAGGCGTCAACGATTGGAGACTTAAAATGAGGAAACGAAGGAAAAGAGTTGTGTAGGGTAAAACTGAATGTAATGGAACCCTTTCAAGGGGAAGTACAGCGCACTGAATCCCAACTACTTCGCTATTGCAAGAAATTATGGAATAATTGAATGCACTTACAGGAATTTGAAGTTAAGCCTGATGAACTATTAATAAATTCATTGCTTGAGACTGAATTTTTTTTTAGGGGTTATTTAATTATATATTTTCCAAAAGAAGTGCAGGTATTGTATGCATTGTATATAACTTTTCCTTGTGATATATTTTGTACGTATAACGTATCATATATGGAGCACTTTACCAAAATTCTCCGGAGTCATTTTTAATTCATTGAAACGTCAATTGAAACATACTATACATTTATATAATTTATTAAAGTGTCCTGATTTCCACAAGCACCTACATTGCATCTGCACATGACTACAGGAACGCCACGAGGGAGGAATGCTCCTGGCCACCGTATCTCCACGTTACGCCCAGAAAAGAACCATCAACGCCTCGAAAGAAGTGTATTTTCCTCAAAAGATAAAGCTTCTATTTAATCTCCTCTACAGTCCCTTCCATGATTTTTCACAGCAGGAATTTCTATTACAAAGAACGCCGACGATTACATTTAACGAATGTACTTTGACGTTACAAACCTTGTAAGACTAATGTTTATCAAAGGGAAGAAAATATTTAAAGAAATAGCCGGTGTAGCGGACTAAATTTTCATCCTCTTCTTCGAGAAATTATCTCAATGACAGCATTAATGCGAAGGACATTTTTGAAGGCCTAAGTTGACTTCAAGTGTCGTAAGCGTGCTAGGGCTGCAGTCGCACAACACGTCTCGACATCTCAATGGAGTTTGGCAAAAGACTTCAAGAGAGCAGCCCATTTTTTGTGTGATTCCAGAAAAAAACTGTATTGGCTTACCCCAACTTTTGGATATCAGTTTGTACTCATTAAAGACGAGGCACGAGAGCATGCCTCCGATATGACTCTGAAGTAGAACTTCGGTCAGCTTTCAATCCAGACTTCAACCTAACAGAATACACCACGTGGCTTCCTTTAAAACAGAATATCTATTCTCTACCTCATCCAAGTGGGTCAGTTCTTGAGCAGCCTATTCTCACTTCTGACAGTTCAATATAACTCAGTTATTACCACCGTTATTATTATACAAGGTAAATATTCCTTAGCCATATTATCATAGACGATATCAGGAGATAAACAGAGACCATTTCGAAAGGCCTGTAGAAAACGGGTAATCTATGCACAAGGTGAGTTCACTCAGGCTGCACTGCGCATAGAAAAAGTCAGTCAGGGAAAAAAGAAGAAATAGTCAAGAGGGCATAAAAACTGAAAGAAGTAAACTGGGCACAAAAGAAATAAGTCACGAAGGCCAATTAAAAACTGAGGTAACTAATTTATCCCCCTTGGGTGTGACCAATGGAGGCATTGATGCACCTCAGTCTCGGGCATTTGAAAACTGTTGAAAGCTAATGGAAAATGAACATGGCATTAGATCTTCAAATTTTTTCTAGTTCTTTATAGGTTCCATTTTTTAACTTTGCATAGTATTTAGGGGAACTGAATATTGCGATGGATAAACCTTTACGGTGCTGCCAGGAGTGAAACACACGCACACTTAACAGTACTTACTCTTGAAGTAAAAGTTAGATGTAAACTCAGTGATATTAAATATAAAGCTGTAACATGGGTAATATCAAAGACTGGTTCTGTATCTGTATTAGTCAAAAGGGGTGTAATAAATGCAATGAGAAATCAACGTGTTTATTAAAAGCTAAAGCGTTCATTAAGACCATAAATTACTTCTCTACTTAATGAAACTCTGGTGAGACTCTTAATCAGCCAATAGGAGTTTCATAAAACCTACTACAGACTTACATGAATATTGAAATGCTGATTGAAGCAGAGAAACAAAAGATGGCCTTAGGTTGCCATACGAAATTTCCTTCGAACTATACCTAGCACAAAACTCTATTTTTTATATATGACAAGTGACGACAGTGAACATTTTACAAGATGAAATTAAAGAAAAGAACTGAGATGGTATTGCATAATTTTTCAAAAGCGTTTGCCAAGAATTTTAGATGAACGACATAAAACATTTCCAGGGGAAGAATTTGAGGTAACAATCTCAGAGGATATTTTCAATATGATTTCATACATTTTTATTTTTAATATTTTTTTAGCAATGTAATACTGAACCGCAATACTCTTCAGCCTCCAAAAATAAAGAATTTAAAGAGAAACGTAGGAGTAAACAGTTATCACAATAGGGTAATTATAAAATACGAGAATTAGGCGATGTGATTTACATTGCACGAGTGCAGCACAAGACTGGTGCGTAAACCCTCCTATTGAGTTAAATATTTTGTTTTCATTTCCTCCAACATAAACTTGAACATTATCTGGAGAGGAAGAATTTTTCAAGCTCACCAAAAAACATCACAGATTCCGTACGACGTACACCCAGTCTCTCGGATTAATTCATGAATGACGTGAAATGTAAGAACTTGAGAGGAACAAATTGAGCTCTAAACTAGATAGGAGGGTTTAGTGAGAAGCTGACGTCTTAGTTTTCAGGGAGTTTGAGGTTGACGCTCTCGTGCGTGAAAACGAGACGGTCGTTCATATCTTTGGCTATGTCGTCAAAGCTGCTCATCAGTGACGAGGATGTCATCTGCGACGACTTGGATACGGATGATGAGGACGAGAAGGATGAAGAAACGGATTGCTTCTTGATGGAGGTGGAGGAGGATGTGGCTGACTGTTGGACAGAAGAGGACGAGGACTGTTGAACCGAAGATTGTTGGCTGCTCTTGGAGACTGTGCCGTCTTCGGTAGTGGCGACTTCGCTTCCTTCCTGTGAATTAACGAATCGTCAGGAACCATTATAGTCGATTTGCATGCCGTTATCATCTACGATACAATCATACGACCCGATATTATTTACCTAACTATGTACTGTATTTTTATTCCATCTATTGATGGTTGCCTTTCACGCAATAACTAGTTCGTAAATTATGTGTTTTTACTGGAAGCCGAAAAAAAGATACAACTGGGAAAGTCGGAGAAAATAATGAAGCTAAGGGGCATCATATTATTCGAGCATTACTAATCCAATAATAAACCATAGTATTTAAAAATATGGCAGCCAATGGTCGAGAATTTTCTAAAGAAATTACTACGGTTCCATGTAGTTTTGTGCATATTCTCAACCACTGATTGAATATGATTTTACATCGTTGGTAAATTCTCCAACAAAGTCAGTTCGAGAGTCTGACAAAGCCTTCTGACAAAGAATTTAATCAACAGCGTAGATCAATGGCAGTTCGTACACTGAACAAATTCGAAATAGTCACTAAATACTAGCATTCAGATTCTTGAACAAAACACTGCATGATCATGCTCATCACTTCCATCATATTCAGAAAAAAAATGAATAGCTCTAAGTCTTTTACAACGATCCATAGGTTATAAACTACAGGAAGCAGATGTATGCTGTATAGCAAGTTCACACACTTTATTTTACAAAACAAGATAACAACCACTTTACAAACTATGGCTCATAATGTTATCATGTCTCAAGATGACTCTGCTCTCAAAGTACCGATTAACTTACTTTCTTAGGAGCTCTGACGGTCAAAACTCCGTCCTTGGAGAGAGCGGTAGACACCAGGTCCAGATTGGCGCTCCTGGGCATCGTGAACTCTTTGTAAAAAGATTTGCTGGTCATCGAGGAACCATCTTCGGATTTCTGCCGGAAATGAGGAGAATTTAGTTTTAAACTTTAAAGGATTCAAGTGAGTTTTTCTCATTAATTGACCTGCCTGGCGGTCAAGTATAAAACGCTTGTCTACATTAGTAATCAAGAAGTCTGGTCTAATTACACCGAATTAAATTGCGGATGAAGTGAGATGTGAAATCTTGAAAATGTTATTTTTTGGTAAATTATCTGATTCTTCTGTAATTACTTTGCATAATAACTTTCTCTGTTTAGAACATCTATCATTTTCTTAATCAATAGAATGGTCATCGAAATAATTTTAGCAATGTTACCGTTTTTTCTCGATTATCTATTAGAAAATATAGGCAGTAGCATTTCCTCTTACGAAAAGAACATAAAACTTGGAAATTTTATTATTGTGGTGCAAGAAACGCAAATTTTCATCAAACCTGCTCTTATTTTTATTTCATATTATAAAGCACGTTCATGCAACTCGACGCCAAACATACGTCATTTTGCATTTAGAAACAACATGAAATAATTCCATGAATTTAAACTCACCTTTTCATATTTTCCTTCAACAACAACCCTGTCTTCAACGACTTTCACCTGGAGATCATTCGGGTTGAAATCTTTCACGTCCATGACGCACTGTTAAAAAAAAAGAAGCAAAATTTGAATAAAAAATCTTGAATTTTTGTTGAAATATCCTTCGAACCACGGCATAAACATTCTATTGTATAACCTTGTATGTCATAGTGTCTCAGTTTTATAAGTTTATAATTAATTTTTAATCATTTTTATTCATACGCTCAAGTGCTTCAGGATTCGCTCAAGTGTAGTTCGACGAAAAAAAGTAATTTCCAACACACCTCCTACAATGAATCCTACACTCCTATTTCCTACAATGAATATTCTCTGCGCCTGCAAATTTGCCTGTGAAAATATAGGTTCTAAGACACCCGTGAGAACATGCGTTTTTAGGCTATAAACTCACGCTGAAGCGACCATCCTTCTCGGTGACCTGGAGGGCTTGGGAAGCATAGATGTCGTCGTCGATCTTGCTGGAGCGGATCGTGCGGTACACATCTCTGCACTCGTTGCGGGTGCCGCTGTCGACCTGCAACGCCACACGTACTCAGAGTCTAGCTTCACTTTATCCAATTCTTAGTTTTCGTCTTGCAATACACGAAAATTATATTATGCAAAAATGATTCATAATTGGATATGAAATAACTTTTCAAAACTCGAAGCGTTAGTCTTATGATTTTGATAAATTTATTTTTTAAAAGATTAGGGCTTTTGCGGAAAATGATTTTCATCTTGAAATTATACAAGATAAGCTCTGTGAAGTAATAAGCTTATTCAAGCTTGAACATTCAAGACACATGAATGCAACCATTTCTCCGATTTGAAAGTTTAGATGCTGAAAAACCTCTTTTACAACATTCATTTTCAATTGGTAATTAATCGCTAAAAGAGCATAAGGAAGATGTCTAGCAAAAGTGTTATACTGCACTCCTTACCTTTAGGCTTTTGTCGTGGAATTTATCGAGAATGGTTTGGATGGCAGAGTCGAAGTCACCCCACGTGTCCTGGAAGAAGGAATCGTCGAAGAACGACTCGCGCTGGATGAGACTGATGGCCTTAGACATGGTGAATCTGGAAGAGAAATGCTGGTATTGAGATAGGTTGCAGAGCGATAAGAGCATAAATTCGTTCTACTTCAACCTGATTCGAGACAAGGGGGATGTACTGAGGACCCATTCATTTCTTTCAGAACAGAGAACATCTTTGAGGTTTATGTTATCATGTATTTACTGATTCACTTTCAACATCTTTCATAACTTTTTCAACGACACTCACCGCTAAGACTGGACGAAAGCACTTCGCTAGTATTATTTCTTTGTTACCAGAACAATTATAAATCCTATATCAACAGCAATTCGGTGTAGACTAAATACCACAAAAAAGGAACGAAGACATGACTGCTGCGAGTTTGATTAAAAAAAACTTGACGAGAGTACAGTAACATCTATGAAACTGATGAAAAACGGATGAGCTACACTTAGTATTAGCGATAGGATTATCGGTACTACAATCGCGGATTAGACCAAACAAAGCTCAAATAATGCTGTGCAATGATGTTTTTGAAAATTAAATTGTTTCCATGTTGATCGCTTAATTAAAAATTTGATATCTTGGAGAAAAAATCAATTGATAGTATTTAACATGGCGTATTCTGAAATGAAGTGTTTTTCCTTTGAGTTTGAGTGCACAGTAGGAAATCTGAGGGCAAAGTGAAATGCCTCTGAAATAACAGTGGAATATCATTTATGTGTTAATTATGAAGCTGCATCTCATCATTGAAAATTCGTTAGGGCGGTGCGAGGGACGAAAGCGCTTGGTTTAGGAGCCAAATATTCTCGCCATCTGCACCCGTAACATTTTTTTGCTAATTTCCCAATAACTGAATTTTAACGGCGCTCAGTTACCGAGAGACGGTGCATCGACGTAATTCACGTAAGAAGTTACGCGTGACGTCTTCCTTTTAGGCGAGCCAAGATGTATTTTATAGCCGATGACGGCTATGGGAAAACCATTTTTATAGTTTTATTCAAATATCGGAGTTTTATATTACGTGACAGAGAGTAGCTTCGATAGTTTCTTCATGATAGTTTCCCCACCGAACGTTAGCCTTTAAATGTGGCTGAGTTTGCTGGTAAAGTGATCGGCCTTGCTCAGATGTGGGAAATAATTATGGGTCGTGAATGCGTCACACCTCGTCCTTGGTGACGTACTCACGCAACCGAATCAGTATATTCTTCAACAGTCAAAGATTGTACGTTTATTTGATTAAAATGTCCGCATGTATTGGATAGTTTTTTCGATCTGTAATGATGATTCAGCATACATCACAGGAATTATAACTCAAAGAAATTATTAATGTAACTCTAATGAAGCAGTTCAAAACTGAGGAGGAAATAGCCAACTCCAAATTAGTTTCAAAAATGAACATCATCTGCTGTATGCGAATTTATACACTTTACCGGTACATTTGGGAATGAAACAGTCTGCCAACTTAGCAAATAGTATGCTCTTGTTTTACTTTCGATGTTTAATTAAATGATAAACGAAACCAACTTATTTTGTTTCACTTCACTTAGATGGGAAAGTTCTACTCAAATGCTGAAAAATGCGCCCGCTTGCTCGTCCATCCGGCGGGCTATCATAAGACACGTCCTTAAACACCACTAAACTAGACTTGACTAGTGTCAAGTGTCGAGCCCTGCCTCGGCTCCCGGACTGCAAGTAGTTTAGCTTAATTGGGAGAAATATGCTCGCTTAAGATCAAAGGACGTGCAGCTGTGAAGTGCGACGCATTCTTGTCTCCTCTCCAAGTCACGGCTGCAGCAGAGCTCCTCGTCCGCGAACTTTCTCGGCTACACCAGCCCACACTATTGTCATTACGACCTCTGCTCTTATACAATGACTTTCTCACAACAGAGTCGAGAAAATTTCAGCATTAAACCCGATAATTTACGGGAATGCTATATTGAATTTCAGCGAGCAAAAGTTTACGAGCTTGCGAGCAATGTGACTTTTTTAACCTCCCTGTCTTTTGTCCTGTAAAGCCTCGTGATGGTTCGATTAATGGACCCAATTAAAAGAACGTTCAGCTCCTTTAGTCTGTCCAGTGCTACAGGAACTCGGAGTGATTTTTGTCTTAACAAATTACATTTACTTTTGGCATTCACTTTAACAATCCAACTACGTCAAAAATGAGATTCGTACCATTGTCGACACACTTAATTTCATTGCACCAGTTTCAATCTACAGATAAATTGACTATTTAAAACCCTAATCTACGAAAGCGTAATGAATAAGAGATATAAACGAAGGACAGATGCCATTATTTCGTCCAACATCTTTCAAGAGTTCCCACTATGTTTAAGCTAATGACCGTGTATCTAAATTAGAAATTTAATAAATTACTTTGAGTAACAGAAAATTTACTTGATGTATATCTCGGTCAAAAACACCTCCAAATTATGATATTTATCGCCTTTAGGAGTAGCTGCCGATGGATAACTTTACCTAACATTTTAAATGATGTACAGTATTGACTTCAGGCCAACTAGTCAATGCAAAAGCTCTGCTTATCTCAAACGGCTTGCAACAGACAATTTTTTTCTTAGGTGAAGGAAAACTGGACTCAAGGCCAGCATAGTTACGTCAGCACCACGTCTCATGAAGCCGAAACCGAACCTCAAACTGGCTGCTAAAAACGAAATTGAAAAACGTCTCTCGGTTAAGAGAGAGAAGTAAGCGTTACAGACAGGAAACAATTAAGGACGTTGCTGCGCGTCGCCTAAGTTCCTCTTATAATTTCTTAAACAAATAGACAATTCAGCGCCACAATCGCCAACTGAGACAAGCGGTTTATTCTGCGTCTGTGAGGCTTTAAGGAAGAATAGCACAAGACACACGGCCGTCGGCTGGGCGCGCTGCCAAGGCCTCCAAACCCATGATGTCGTTGTTCAAGACGCCGAACCTGCACTTTGTTAGAGCACCGTGTGCTCCGGCTAAATCCCCATCCTCGCTTCCTGCATCGATCACATCACTGGATGTCACTGCAACTTCAGAAACGAACTTTCCCTCGTTTCTTACTGTCGCCTTAGTGTTGTTCTCGGTGAATGATAGCTGATCGGATGATAAAATGTTTCATAATTATTTTTTCACCATGCTGAGTGATTGCTGTTTGGATGATGAAAATGTTTAATAATTATTTTTCCATTATGCTGCGAAAATTAATTCAATATGTGCAACTAAATTTTGCAGCCTAAAGCTTCCAGCTTCAAGTTTTCGGAGCGAACCTAGTATTTTTATTTAGAAATAAAACTGAAGTGTCTCAAGAGCTGCTTTGTTTTCTAGTTTGTTTTCAGAAATCGCATATTAAAACATCAATTCATTCTGGCCCACAACGATGCATCTAATCCTTTTGGTAGGTTAGTTTAGCAAACGAATAAAAGACGTACAAACGACTGAATGTCTAACGGGTTTTTTCGAGATGAACTTAGGCATTTTTTTAACGAGAAATTTACGATCTTTGTGATCCTTCTAACCCAACGTCCGTTTCTTTCAAATCTTCGTTTTCGTTTCTAGTCAAAGCCTTGAAATACGACCTCTAAATTCCTCATTTACCTCATGTAGTGTCAAATCTCGTAACAGGACCAAACAGCTCATTTTGACCAGAGACCTGTTTTCAAAGCAAGTCGCATGGCTGGTGCGAGCTCCCTTGGGGCTTCGAATACTTTAGCTCAAATGCTACTCGTTTACTGGGAGATGAGAGCGGAAACCACTCTCTTTTACGATGATCAAAGGGAACAAAAGGAGGATTGTGCAGGGCGTGTGGCTTATAGCGCTATAGGTTTTGGCAACTCCATCTGATGATGTAGGCAACTCACGCAGACAGCTTGTGTCTGCAACACAGTCAAGATTCTCTTTACCGTCAAGGGGAAGTAATGGAAGCTTCGGAGAGTTGGCAGATCTGATTGAGGACGAAAGATAAGCCATAAACCACACTGGTCCGCCCACGGCGATGATGAGCAGCGTTTGTGAGACTACTCTCTCATTTGGAGTCTGTGTAGGCACTCATAGCTGAAGTCAGTGCACGTCGCCATGAACTAAGCTCTCAAAATCAACCCAGGATCTACTGAAATACTTTTTAAAATCAATTTTAAAAAATCATTCAGAAAATAATAATGAAAGAACGAGGATCTTCCTCCCTTCGACATCATGTCAACTTAATATTTTCGCAAAAGTCCGTGAAAAGTTTTTTGCCGAGGAAGTGATGTTGTTCCTTGGTAACTCTTGAGCATTTCCACCGCCTCTCGAGCTCGCTGAACATTTATGGCATTACACTCTTCACTCAAAAGTAGACACTTGACACGCTTTTCTCAGAACTAGGCACGGTTGAAAAAATTCAACAAGCTTCGGTGTGTAGGCAGTAACAGAATTTAGATCGCCTATTTGAAAATTTTAAATACGATAGCATAATGTGGTAAGAAGACTCAATACCAATGAACATGTCAGGAAGTTAAATGAAACAGCGGGAATGCGTTAACAGCTAAGAAAATCGACGAACAAGAGTCCTTAACCTATGTGTTAGTTCCGATAAGTAATGTATCAGGAATAAGCTATTAAGACATTGTTTCTCGCTTAGTTTCCTTGTTTAACAAAGTCTATACGAAGCGAAAAATAGTAAATCGAACTGTTTGAAGTACATTAGGAACTTGGATGTTTGTTTGCCTCAGGTTCTCAGCCATGCCATTGTATTGTTTTATATAATTATAAATTAAAAAGAAAAGAGGCACATCAAAGCCATTGCACAGCTTCACATGTCTTTTCAGAGTATGAATTTTGATCAGAGAGTTCTAACAAAGTTGGTTATCATTCTTAGGTACAACAATGAGGCGGCTTTGAGCTTAAAGAAATTCTATCACCACGAGTGAGCAACGAAAGGTTATCTTCGTGTCACTTGCGGACGGCGAGAAAAAAATCAAGGCACAATGAGAATTCGTTGCTTTCGCAGTAAGAATTTCAGAGCTGAGTTTCCTACTGAGCTAGGATCGAAAGAAACCAATTTTTTTAAATTGGGTCCCTAATTTACGCTAATTAAACATTAGGTACGCCCACTTGATCATGCTCAAGTTGGAAAAGAGAGTTGACCACATTCAGTCATAATAATTCTAACATAATCATGCAGCATTCCTGTTAGTTTGTTGCTCTAAACAGAGAAGCATGAACTCAAGGAATAGAGTGTATTTTGCAACACACTGTGGTCAGGTAATTCTCGTCAGACTCCTTTGATTCGCCTATTGTCTACACGAAAAATCGCATTCATGTCAGCTGTGAGCGCGACAGAAAAAACAGTTCGATCCGTGGACGAGGTCGCGTTAGGAATTTCCTGCAGGAGTGATGATGTCAGAGCCTGACCGCCATGAGATCATGCGCCGACAGGACGCCGACCGCTAGAGGCGCTTCTGAGCCTCAGACTTCCGAATGTCCTTCTTGCAGTCTTTCTCTCTCTCTCTTTCATGGCATGCTTTCTCGACCTCTTGCTGTCAGATTTACATACAATTTTGCATGAATGTGTAATGAGAGGAGGGAAATTTTTGTAATGAAAGGAATGAAATTCTCTGCAAACAATCCATTAACGGTTTTGTAAAAGATGTTTGAGAAATTTAGAGATGCATTGAGCAAAATCGATGAAGGTACCAACAATATTGTGTTTGTCGATCACATGCAATCTTTCAATTTTCCGTCGTTTAACTATCGTGTTTAATCAGTAAAGAATTAAAAAGCTGCCCGGTGATCCTAAATTGAACAAACGTTATCCTGGTCCCCAGTATACGCGTAGGCATCTGGAAAATGCTGACAAAAATGTTTCTAAGACGTGATGGGATGTACTAGAAAAATTAAGGTAACCTTTGCCACACTCTTTAGACTTAAAAACGGCTGAGCAGCTAAGGATTACGTAATTAGAAAACTCTACTTCTTGGAATTCGTCCGCTTATCTGGCAGTGGTCTAGAACGTAATTGGCTTCACAGAATCTCATGCCCTAGGAACAGCTCGACAACGCTGTGCTCGACTTAATCAATTCAAGCCTCTGGCACGCTAGGTTCCTGTCAGCCAAAGCGAGCTCAGCAGAGCAGATAAATATGATTCCGATAGAGAACGACATTTGATAGCATAACTGAACATTTGTTGACTTTAGATTGTAGAGTTACTTCCCACATTGTGAAGTTTGTGTAGAGTGCAAATCAAATTTCACTGCAACGGGTCCAGATCAAAGAAATGTACAGTAGAGCATCTGTGTACATGCAGTGAATACATTTCTTTACATTAGCGGTTCACATCACATCCAACTTTGATAAGTTCTTAGAATACTATCAATAGGCAGCATCAATGTTATTTCGTTCAATTACAACGCGAACTTATGTGAGGAAAATGGAGGTTTTGAAAATACGTATAATTAGTTCTGGGTCTTTTTTTATCAGATTCAGTGGTGAACACACGAACATAACCACTCGCTCATTCTCTGATCTGTGCACGACTCATAAGTCTCTTTGCACTGACAGGTTTTAGATTCGACTCATTGCCTTCTCCAGATCGCATGATTCTGAACATTATTCACTTCGGGCGTCGGTGACACGCCTACTCAGATGCGCTTTCTAGAGCATGAGCTGAATCTAGCTATTGCTTTCTGGGAATTCACTGCAATAACTTATTATTTTTACTTTATTTTGCTCTGAATGATTTATTTCTTTTGAAATGGACATTTATAATTCTTGAATTAAGGATTTTACTGTACAAAGAGCTCGTTTTGGACGGTTTCATAACAATTAGTTAATACGAGATACCAAGCCATGAGGGATTATTTAGACAGGCAAAATTGAACGGCCAACACATGACACTAGTTTGGGTTGCGATCAGATCACAAGTTGCTGCCCTCCCATAGCCGTGAATACCGTAATCTGGATCTAGTGATTATTGTCACCTTGTGGTCACTGTGGTCTGGTGGTTACCACGCTCACATTTCAAGGGAAGGCCGGGTGTTCGAACCCAGTGTTTCTCCTCGTTGGGAAAAGGCTACAACTCCTCACTTTGACTTAAGTGTATAAAATAAGTGCTGGCTTGCCCAAGCAAAGTCGCATTATATTCTGGCATTAATTATGAGGCAGAAGTAAAACCAAAATAAGATGTGTCAAATTGGTCCGAATAAATCAACATATCTTTTCAGGTTTGGCCGTCTGAAGGAGCCAAGGAGAGTGATCTCATGAGCAGCCAAGCATTTCTTCTGTTTGAATTAATTTTTTATTCTTAACTTACTTTCAAATTTTGCGTGCCCACTAATGGATTTAAGCAGACGTAGGTCAAGACGTAAACATGGCTGAAGTGGCGAGGTCACCTCAGATCGAACAATAGATCGATGTGTGTTGCCCGAGGTGGGCCGAGCTGTCGGCAATACAATAGCTCAGACTTCATCGACCCTACCAACAAACTAACCGTTGTAAATCTTGCAGAATTGAGCGCGCCTCGTTCTACGTAAAATTGTGCAATGAAAGGAAGTTCAACCAGCGAAGAGACCTATTTTGATTTCAAAAAGATCAACTCGTAATTAACTCTTCATTTTATTATACAACCAATAATTTTTTCATAAACTTCTAAGCCCTCGAAAAGCTGATACTACAGTTCTTCGGGAACAACATAAACGATATCAACTATTCAAACCCTTCCTGTGTCGCAGGAGCAATGGCTCACGCTCGAGGTAAGAACATCATTAGGCACCACCGTGCAAGCTTCCCCAACCTCGCTGGAGTGCAACGACACCATTTGCCTTCAGCGTAATTAGGGAGACACTTTCACGTTCGCTGAGTCACTCATCCTTCACTGCGCAGTCGAACTGGGAAGGTGTTCGTTCTATTTAGCTACGTTTTAAATTCGCGTCAAAAATTTTCCTGATAAAGAAACCAATTCATTATTCTTGACGAGAAGAATGAGTGTTGTGCACCGTGAATTGATTGAGCGCGACGATGATAAACAGCAACCACCCGCACTAGCATTCCCCTACCATGCTACCTCTGTCAATATCAACCAGTAGCACTCACTCACCGGTGAACTGCAGCTGCAGAGAAGCAATGACAAATAGAGACGACGAACTAGCGGCGCTGGCACACCTGACGTGTTCACAGTACGAGCTTTAGAGCAGGACTGCACGGCACGTGTGCGCAGGTTATTTATAAGTTCACGGCGAACTTAGGTGACGCACCCATGGCAGTACACAAACGCTCCTCCTCAGCCCCAAGGGCTACCTACATTTTTGCTTAAAAATCAAGGAGACCGTTAACAGTTATTCTATCGGCTTAATAGTTTCGTGCACAATACATGAAAGAGAAGTAAAACTGTACTGATGGAAAATAAAATGAAATTTTTGGCAGGTCATTCTCCCCCTCCCCCTTGACCACCCCTTCGTTTCTCGGCGCACGCAGGGAACGGTAGACACAATACGGGCGGATGACTCATCGTGCTGATAAATTTGAATTCCGGCGTGGTGCATTCTTTTCGCCAGGGTGTGGGATTAATCGAGAAAATTCTACGTTCTTCTAACGTTCACAGAAATTGCGTAGTGTTCCTCAATTAGTAAGTCCCCGTCATAGGTCACACAGAGGGAATTCTACTGATTTTAAGACCACGTTCGCCTTGAATAGAAGTTTCGTTTTGAGATGTGGACTAGAGAAGTCGATACTACAACGCAAATGTTCCCAAGGCTCAAAGTGTCAATCTCTAAGGGACATTTGCATGGCCTGCTTCTTCTTGGCGCGTTTTTATATTATTATTTTAAAACAAAGGTGCTGACAGTTCATTATCCGAGTGAAACAAAAAATAACAATGAGCGATAAACTTAACGTAATGCACACAAAAGCTTTTGCTTCTGCTAAAAGCAAAAAATTTTACTTTTTGCTCACAACAACTCAACCAATCTATTTATTAAGTCAAATTAAGAACGTTGCGGGCGACAGCACCTAATGTAGCCAAGTTGACCTAGAATGGCATACGCTGAGAGCTGTGCCGCTACGACGTCGTAAATAATTGTCCTAAAATGTAGCTGGTGGCATGATATTTACCCAAATGTTCAAGCTAAAGACTGTTCATGCATTTTTATAATGTTTTCTGATATTTCAATAGTGTTTTCGGCCGTAATAAGACTCTTAGGTCTGAGTACACAAAAAACTGTTGTCATTCATACACTAAAAAAAATAATCTCAATGCTCTCTTAGAGACTTTAAAAATATTGTCACAGATTTGTACTATGTACTGCATTGTACATAAGGGGAAATTTTTCCTCAACAATTAATGAAATTTCATCGTGAAAAAATCGATCGTTTGATTATGTAATATAACCTGCAATTCATTTCATTGCTCCACCTATCGTTTTCGCTGCACCCATGCTGAGTTTTAAATTCACTTTTGCTTATTCATACGCATTATATAACGCAAAGCGCAATAGAATAAAAGACGAAAAAACAGTTAAAAACATTCTATTCTAAGTACAATCAACGTGCACAAGCCCAAGCCAGGCTGAAAATACCTAGCAACCACATCTGCAAAATGTTGATTTAAGAAATTTTTTCCCCAATTTGTGAACAAATAGTTTCCAAATAAATAGAGCGCGAGCTGAATCTTCTGCGACCGCAACCGTGACGTTAATTTAGAGATTGGGATGACAGTTGAATAGAGAGGCAAACGCTCAGCTATTTCGGCAGTCATCACCAAGGGCCGCTCGCAGTCATTTCGCGGTGACCTCGGCAAGACATCTCATGGACCACAACTCGTGTGACAAAACTACCATTTCTTGCCTCACAACAAAACTACATTTTTTGCCTCACAACAAAACTACATTTCTTGCCTCACAACAAAACTACATTTCTTGCCTCACAACAAAACTACCATTTCTTGCCTCACAATAAAACTACCATTTCTTGCCTCACAACAAAACTACCATTTCTTGCCTCACAACAAAACTACCATTTCTTGCCTCACAACAAAACTACAATTTCTTGGCTCGCGACAAAACTATCATTTCTTGCCTCACAACAAAACTACCATTTCTTGCCTCACATCAAAACTACCATTTCTTGGCTCGCGACAAAACTACCATTTCTTGGCTTGCGACTAAGCTTCCATTTCTTGGCTTGTGATAAAACTACCATTTCTTAGCTCACGACAAAACTACCATTTCTTAGCGCGAAACTGCCATTTCTAAGCTCGCGACAAACTGCCATTTTTGGCTCTCGACAAATCTACCATTTCTTGCCTCACAACAGAACTACCATTTCTTGGCTCGCGACAAAACGAACATTTCTTGGCTTGCGACTAAGCTTCTATTTCTTGGCTTGTGAAAAAAACTTCCATTTCTTGGCTTACGACAAACTATACCATCTCTTGGCTCACGACAAAATTGTTATATTTTGGCTGTTACAAAGCAAAATAATTACGAGGAGCGCATGATAAATACGGTAGTAACACACCCAGTGTATCGACCGCTATAGTCTCACGTCATGTCGTGACTGCATTAATTAAGCCTTGAGCAGCGCTAGCACGGTGAACATGCCCGGTCGACTCGCAAGATAGGAAGTCCTTCAGTTACAGCAGCTTAGCAACACGATACTGCATGAAATACTGCATTGAGAATTCCATTAATCCCAGTGAGATTGAAATAGAACGAAATTGTAAGATACTCTTTTAAGTTTGTTTTTCTACTGCACAGCAACTGCTGCTATCTGGTACACACGGGCAACTATCATGCTAAAATGCTGCTGTCTGATAAGCTGTGTAATCGGAAAGAATTCGTGAGATATCTGGTCAAAGAGCCCGATCAGACAGAATGGCCTAAATACCAGCAGAAAGCCAATAAAATACCTTCTTAAGACAGCCGATGACTGAACCACGACGTAAAATGAGCTTCCTTATGCTCAGCTACTAACTTCACGAATAAGATTTATGAGTCGAGGCAGATGCTCACAACTCAGATGCTCCGCACGAGCTGAAGTTTGGAGGTTAGTTGCCTGGTAGGGCACTCTGTCTTGAATAGGATTAAATAAAACGACTGTTCTTTCCCATGTCTTATGGATGAGGCTGCTCGAAAGCCTGTCACTGGAACTGCACCCTATTCCCAGAATGGAAAATCATGAAAAATTTTCATACGGGGTTTCAAAGTTGAGTTGAATGTAGCAATTGTGAATCATTAGTACGCCGTAATTTCACGGTTTACCATGATTTTCTCCTACAGTGCAACGATACAGTTTGCCATAACATGTAATAAATAATTGCCATCCCAGGTTTAAAATGCCAAACTCAGACAATGCCGCACGATATTTTCCCGCAAGAGAACAGTAACTCAACTGAAAATAACTAAGAGCACCTTTATTTGTGGAAGTGGAGGAGGAGGAGTATATTTTCTTTAATTCAGACAACGATATCTTATTACAATGCATTACCAGAATGTGCACTCAGCGTGTTGCTTACGGTTTTTACGTCGGTGCGTGGGCATCAGATTCAGTATGAGGTCCATAACTAGGAACTTTGGCACTAGACAAATGATGCGCCCCTGCCGCTCGTGTGCCTTACTGCAGCTTAGTCCCACACTTAAGGCCTGCTTTCTGGGGACGCTGAGCCTTTCTGACTGCTTTATCCTCAACATAATATTCAAATTACTCTGAATTATGCCACACTGTATGGACAAACCAACATCTCCGCGTCTCTTAATGGAGAGATTATGAAACACTAACATCATTTGCACACTTAAAGTAGTTTTTTTGCAAGTGAACCGTTGCTTCGTATTGCTACACGTGAAAGGAAAGGAGGGAGAGGGTGAGCACAATAGGTAGAAAATATATACGGTAATAGGAACGAAGTGAGTTACGAAAAATTTGGAAGTGGAATGTTTAAGTACTAGCGGGAGTTCTGAAGAAGCTGTGAGAAAATGTGATTACTCAAAGAGTGTATTTTGAGCAGAAGAATTGAAAGACATTGAAAAGCTTTTAGTTGAAAAGTTATCATTCAACTACTCTTTAGCAAAATTGAAGCTGCATCAGCCCAAAAACAAAAGAAAAGCTGTTAAAACTTTGAAGAAACTTATAAAACAAAACAGATTTTGCTTGAAAATATGTCTGGAAACTTTTGTACGAAGCTCACACGGTTTAATCGTATACTAAGAGACACTGAGAGGTTGGTAAAAATTGACGAATGATGATTAAAAATATGAATATAGATTAATTGAAGATATTATCATTGTGTGAAAGAAAATACATATCAGTTCTTTATGTCAGGGGTTCTCAAAGTGGGTCCGCAAAATTTAACGAATTGAACAGTGGATGCATATTTATATTTACTATATATTTAAATATATGTACCGGATGCTATGTAATTCGATGCACATATTTTAACCATATACAGAAAAACGCAAAATGCAACGGTTTTCATGAGTAACAAAAATTCAAAACTCGAGAAATGATACCCTGAAATAATTTTAGGTTCCCTTAGGAATAGGCCATAGGGCGCGCCCACAGCCTGCCCAAGAAATCAGATTTTACTCGTTGACTGCATTGTAAGCCTATTCCTACGGGAATCTAAAACTATTTCAGGTCATCATTTCTCGAAAGCGAAGGAGTTTTGAGATTTTTGACACTCATGAAAATGTTGTATTTTGTATTTTTCTGTATATGGTTAAGATATGTGCATCGAATTACACAACACCCTGAATGTATATTTTTCAGAGGGGAAGAAATGTGATGAAGTCCTCAGCTTATTTACTGTAATAAAAGTGATCCTTGGAAGAAAAAAGTTTGAGAACCCCTGCTCTATGTAGACCATCATTGAAGACACTCGTCAGCAATTTGACTAATTTGACACCCTACACTAAATCTTATCGTATCACCAGGCAAAAGAAGAAATCACGATATGATGTGGCGGAAGTAATCGTGCAATAGTAACTGAAACCTGAAGCAAAGTAACATATTTTCTATACCTCAACTTGCTAAGATGTTTTACTAGAAAAACAAATGTTTTATAGCTGAATGGAAGTGAGAAATATTATCTCAATTTTTCATCACTCAGCATATAATCCCTACTTTTTCAACAAGTAAGTGCATCTGAGATGTAGAAACACTCTTGGTACAAACCAAATTGACTAAGCGAACTGTAACAATTTTAGCTAAAAGTTTTGTGTTGTAATTTTTCTCAGATAACCATGAAGAACACGTGTCTATCCTTAACGAGGTTCACTTGGTGCCAACTATTTGGCCGACGAAACTGCCGAGAACAAATCGAGCATTTTAAAGACGGATTTATCCATTTGAGTACAAGTACGAAACCCGTACACCGTACATTTGAAATGACACCTCACCTGTTCTATGTGCTCTCAACACATAGTGAAATATTTTAGCACTCTGTATCTTTGCGTTGCGTTGCTCATACGTTCACTTCTAGCAGCTTTGGCAATCTCATGCCAGTAAGAATGTAGCTCGACTTAGTATACAAACATGATATATTTTTGCCGAAAAGTAAAAAGCAACGTTAATGACTGATATACGAGATCGTTAATTTGACATTTTAGACTGCTTTTGAGAGAGAACATATATTCTCGCTCCTACCAAACGAACGATCATGTCACTGATTTTCAGACGATTTTTTTTTGTAATTAAGGGAATTTTTATACATGATTTCAGCTTCATTTCAACTAAAGAATTATAGGAAAGTAGTATGCAATATTTTTGTCATTTTTCTCAAAAGTTGAATTAAATCACTCACTAAAATAGCTGCAGGCAGCATATCGTACTTAGTTCTTCATGAGGTTCTTACTCAATTTATGGAAAAAAGAAGTGATACTCCTTTTTGTCAGAAAAATTTCTTATTTAAAATAAATTTACAAACTTTGCTAATAGCCTTAAAAGTTGGGGCAAGCATTAAAATTATTAATACAAAAATAAACCCTCGATTGGATAAACCGTTAATAAAGGTCTACAATCAAGGCGTCAGTCGCTATCATAAGCTTTCTCTCATATTTTCAAATTTATTCGCATAAGGTGCATAGTACCTTGAAAATATTCAGTGAGCAAATGTGAAACATAGAAATGAAAAATGGTATAAATGTCTCTGAAAATCGACCCAATTACAAAATCTCACTAAACAGTGCAATCCTACACTACCCTTCATTGAATAATTTTACTGAGCACGGAGCGCATGCATTCCCTACCCACGCATTCGCACTCCTCATGTACCCATAGCGCCACCTCTCAGACCCGGCGCTACCTGGAAGCGTGCACGCGCCCACTCTATCCACAATCGCCTGCACGCTGCTGACGCTTCCTCGTAGGACACCTTCCTCGTACTGCGCTGCGGGGGCGGTGATTCTGCCTACGCGAGTCGCCCACTCTCTCCTCTTCAACTTCGCAGATCACTCAAGTCGTCAGCGTCTGAACGAGTTTTGCGGGAAATGACGTGGAAATGGAAAGCCCTTTTGCATAGGGGTTCTGAAATTTAATCGTTGTGTTTTTAAATTTTGATCCTGGAGCTGTTTTTATTTGATCAGGGCCAGGTAATGACTGGGAAAATTAACTGTACATTGGTCTAAGTAAGGTAGATATACAATGTAATGGTCAAAAGGACACTTGGATGTTTCGTTTAGAGTAGAAATGAAGTACACCTGTTCAAAAAGGCTACCCGAAAAAATTAAGTACGTGCAATCTTGGATTGCGCAGCCATCCAGTTTTATAACAAACGTTTTGTAGCATATGGTACTATTGATAAATCATACTAAATTACCGGTATGAACACTTTTCTTATGTTTGTCCCTGAACAAGCCTACAAATAATGGAGAACAGATAAACAACAAAGAAAATGATAAATTGGAGAAGAAACTCATGAAATAATTTAAATCCTTAATTACTGTAGGATTTGGATTTATGTACTCCTTTTTCCTCACACAATTATAGAGAAAATAACCTTTTCCTTACTTTAGTTTACAACATCGAACAAAACTAATCGAAGATGTTGAATTACCCGATATTTCTAAGCTTAACCACATACTGTTCCCGTCAGACACATTATAATCCAAGTTTTTTAATTTTCAGGCTGTTCATCACATCAAGTACAACTGCACTCAAGCGTAACAGGCGTTTAACAATAAAAAAATCCCACTTTTAATAACCTTTGAATTTCCTATTGTAGATATCAGAAACTTGAACAAGCGGAATATGGGTCTTCCGATACTATTTTGCCCTTTTTTGTGGCGAAATTATTTGATTGCTGATTGAACGACGTGCAAA
This sequence comes from Platorchestia sp. MABIK, assembly GCA_014220935.1. Classification (NCBI taxonomy): domain Eukaryota; kingdom Metazoa; phylum Arthropoda; class Malacostraca; order Amphipoda; family Talitridae; genus Platorchestia; species Platorchestia sp. MABIK. Next base: position 69,364 of record JACJUY010001304.1, read on the forward strand.
ATTATTTGTACGGTGTTTCTTTGTTCTGATTGTGTGATTAAAACCTATTGTGCTGCAGTAATTGTAGGTAGGTTTCTTGTTTACTTGTTCACACGGTCTATTGAAATTGAGATGACTAATTTATGCGTTATTTTATCCACGAGAGCTTGAATGAGTTTCTGAAAGTAAAAGCCACAGATACATAATTTACATGAGACCGAGAACAGTGAATTATCATTCTGTCAAAGAATTGATGCTGCTCTGCAAGTAAACGTTTGATAATAAGTGTTGTTTGAGTATGAACGACGAATTGGGTTGAATTTAGATTTTAAATAGATTCCTCGTTAAAGTCAATTAATGCTACGTAAATGGAATCAAATATATTAAATAATGGGGGAAATGTTACAGCATCACATTTTAAAATTGACCCACTGTCAAATCTTGTTCTTCCAAGTAATGTAGCAATTTTTTTATGTGTTCTTAAATGTTAATGAGCCACGAAAATATATGTTGAATACATAATCAAAGAAATTTTTTGAACAACATTCAAATAAATGATCGAATTGTCGTAATTTCAAGTTATTTTTGGAAAAGCCATGTTCGTAAAATCTCTACCAGAATATCTCCATCAGTAATGGTTTCACTTACATTTAATGAAAGCAGAATATTCAGTGCATTACTGCCAAGTGAAACAAACGAACTGATGTTCAGTTTTCTCCTTACTGTTTTTTCGGCTTCCCTTGGTTTGTGTTCGCAGCGGAGCGCGGCGTGGGCAGTTACTGCGGAGCGTTTAATGGTCACGAGATTGCTGATTGGTTATTCTAGAAATATTAGTTCTGTTAGTTAAAATACTCATATTTCGTGGTTAACACAGCAAAAGATGAGTAATCTGAAATTTTGAATTGTTAATCTAGGGTCCTGTTTTATGCAAAACAAATCATTGTATGAACATCACGGTAAACAATGTAATGAAAAATGGCAAGCTGCCAGTAAAGTCGACGCATTTATTCATAAAAGTTTAAAAACTTTGAACAATTAGTATCTGTTTTTTGGTTCTTTGTCTTAGTTTAACGAAAATTGGTGGTCTAGGCTTGGTAATTTCCAGAAAAAGAAACTGAGACAATCATTTTTAAACTTGAGAAATGCTAAGAAAAATATTAAACAAAATCAAAAATTTCAATAATGTGTATCTCGTTCAATTTGATGTCACGCTAGCCTCATTTTTCTGGCCCTGTCCTGTGGTTCTAAGTAAGAAATTCAAACGCACGTTTGCCAGCTCTGACTGCAACGTGTTTTTTTAAATAATTTTTTACACATAGAAACACAGAGTAGTTATCTGTCAGTCCATCATTACTTGCCTAAGCATGGAAGAACACTTTCTTCAGGAAAAAGCTATATTTAGGATATAAAATTCAAAGATAACTTACAGGAATCGTTGAGTACGATTAAAAATCTCGATAGTTTCAGTACCGTTCAACACATACTATAGGTGTCGTACGATAATCTCTATTCTAAATTTTCCTGGAGCTGAAGATTCATCTTCAGAGGAAACAGTACCTCGTGGCGTGCAAAATATTTTACCGAAAAGTTTACCGTAGCAGATTATTATCTAAAATTATAAATTTCGCAGTCATGGCAAGTGAAGGAGATTTATTAAACTAAAGCAACAATCTCACTATTTAAGGAAGAGCCAATTTAAACAACGAGAGATAGAGGAGACTCAGTGTACTCAATGGCCAGCGAAGTGTAGGCATGATCATGAGTTACTCGTAACCTTTCCTTCCTTCATGTAACAAATAGGATAAGCTTCAGTGAATGAGTTTGAGTCAAACTAAGCCAGGTGAAATCTCGATCGTTTTATGTTGTACCTTTATTGACCGAAATTTTCGTCAGCAACTTAAAGGTACGATCAACTGTCTATTTTTCCCATAGTATTTTCAAAAACTGTTCAAGTTCTGAAAAATTAACTCAAGCGAGAAAGGGATGAAATTCCTTCTCACGCATCAGCTGACACTAAAGAGGAAAGCATGCAATACGCGACTAAGTTTGGGCTAAATAAAAAAACGAATATCATGCATACATAGTAACTGCAGTTTTCCTTAATTACAGAACTATTCAATGTAACGCGACGCTTTATAAATCATATCCTTTGTTCTAATTGGCTCATCACGCAAACTAGGATCGAACTTTTCACAAAACAAAAAATATTGTTTAGCAACCTAAGCATCTGAAACAATTCTCGTAAAACCCACTTGCACAGAAGTCTCTCATGACCTGCTCACTGCGCATGATAACACTGTAAACAATAATCAACGGTTCGAAAATAACGAGTGTAGTGTGCTGACCTCCACCTTTCCAAATTTTGAGCTAAGATGTTATCAAAACGACAGAATTAATTTCGCTTAAAAATTATATGAGAAAAGAAGAGAAACTTGAACAATTATTTCCTGTAGAAAAAATGAGCCGGTGACTCACTGGATAACGAAAGAGAAATGATAAAAATAAGGCTTTTGCTGTTAATAATAGGCCTTATATACTAGCTCCAATTTTCCCCACTTGATTGATCCTTCAATTTTCATAGTAAAATTATTTTTAAGCGGGTGAGGCATTGATGAAATGGGGCTTCTAACTTTTAGGCTGTCATTTCATTCAAAACAATTGTTAAAAAAAAAAAATCACTAAACTATGCAAAATCAACTTTTAAAAAGTCTGTTTTCATCATTATTACGCTTTAGGCCTATTTCTTCAATTATACGCATCTCATTCGCCCGAATTCATGTAAGAGGACATCAGAACATGTATCTTTCTTTGTCCTCTGAATGTAACTTTTCTTTTATAGAAATTGGCAGCGTTCAGTAGTGAGGACACCTAGAAGCTTAATGCGCTCAGGCTTCACTGGTGTGCGAACTGCGAGTATTTACGAAGATTTTATGCTCAGTGGGCTTGAACGCGAAGTGAATCTCACTGTTTTAGAGGCAAGAATGAGAAATACACTGCGTTGTGCAGCGTATGCATCAGGAACTGCCAAAGTGTAGGAGGGCGAGTGTTCGTGAAAATACAGAGGCGAAATACATTGAGTTAGAGTGTTGATATATTTATAGAGCTGAGTCAAAGATGGACAGCACAGAGTCAAATACCGATCCTTCAAATTAAAAAAATGCACATCAGCCCTAAATGCTTCAATGGTTTGACGTTTTGATGATTGCTTGGATTCTGATGTGTATTAGTAGGTATGTAAATTAGCAAAGGTTTTCCTCTCAAATCCGTCAAGTAACAGAGTTTAGATGCGAGCATTTTCACTCGAATGTTGCGAGTCAAAAAAGGTTTATTTTCTGAACGATCAAACGAACAACAAAGCAGCGGGGAGCAAAACAAACAAGACCAGCTCTCTTCAGCTCTTTGCAATTACTACGTTCCTATCGTCCCTTTAATTCATATGCATTCGGTGTACCATGTTCTCTTGCTTTTCATCCCTTTCTTACCACCGGATCAGAGTCGTGATTTTTCAATAGGTTTTTCGTGCTAAATCATATTTATCCGTCTTGTTAAGACCCTCGCCACACTCTGTGTCACAGCACTCAAGCCAACATTGCGTGGCGTCAGCGATAAACAACCAAAATCTGTGAGTTAATACACAGCTTACTGAGACGGAAAGTGGCAACTATAGGCCTTTCCACATCAAGCAATTTCGAGCCTTCGAGTGGGATCTACTCGTATTCCGCCCGTGTTGCAATACAACGTCTGAGCGGTATCAGATTTATCCTTATTCAGCCAACTCATCCTCATCTGTTCGATTTGGAGTCGTGTGAGGTGCACTTACGCTAAGCAACGACCGTTCATGATCAAATTGAAGATTTTAGCTCAAAATTCATGGCAATTTATGTACTCCAATAATGAACTTAATCGACATACAGTAAGCTGAATGGGATGTGGCGAGAAAAAACAACTTGGTTTTTACTAAAGCATCACTACTATATTTACTGGCAACATGATTGTGCCAGCACTTTACTGATTTTAATTTTTTCATTCGCTATCAAATGAAAACCATTCGAGTTAAAGAAACAAAGAGGTCAAGAAATTTCTAAAAAATTCTAAAAATTTCAAAAATTTCTTTCATATAAAAATATCGTACTCACTACAGTCATTAGCAGATGCTTCGTATTATTTAATTTTTCGAACAAGAAAATGCAAGAAATCTCAGAGCATAATGATATGCTTCTAAGGCTCTAAAGATATTTGCAAATAGCTACTAAAAATGAATAAAACCTTCTTGTATACCAGCTGGTCCAGCGAAATTCTTTTTCCTGAGTCCAGCAGAGAACCAAAGTAAATCAGTTAATCATGAGTACTACGACATGCCCGATGAACAGATCGTTCACCTCAACGAACGTAAGTAGCGGTGTAAAAACTCGACACTTCAGCGTCTAGTGGGTGTGTGCACGCAGAGACATTCGGATAGTTTCGCTGTGCAAGTTTACCGTGTGCTTCGTTTTATTGCCGCGTAGGCTAGATTTTTCGGTTAATTTTATCTTCACTTTATCCAAGTGTGGGAGGCGAACGTTCTGCCTCTAGACGAATGTTCTCGTTCATGCTCTCTTCGTCGCACCGACGAGTCACTGCATACTCTGCATCATGCCGATGTGCGGAACCGGAAAAAATGATAAAAAATAAGAAAGAAGAGCTGATAAGCTGAAATTAGTTTTTGTTAACACGTAACGAAGCAGGAAATACAAGAAAGAAAAAAAAACGTTAGGAAAAAATGGGCCCATTTTTAATTTACCGTACCACATGTATTTATATAGTGAACCTTAATTGTATTTGAGAAAAATGGTTATATTTTGAAAATGTTGGGACTTCAAACGTGAAACATCTAGTTCATTTTAAAATTTAAAATTCAAAAACAATTACTCTCGGAGGGAGGTAATTTTAAGAGGTCAACAGTTAGTTTGGGAAAAACAAGAACAAATTTCTGTTTGCAAAATAGATAGCTTGAGCGTTGTTGTAAGAAGGCTGCCTCACCTCTGCATTGCTTTTGCGTTCCACTTTCCATAAGAGGGACCTCGACAAGAAAACAACAGCCCTTCATTACCTAACATAAGGCGCCGCCATGCGATTTTGGAGAGAGAAACCCCGACGGTGATTTTTTTCTTTGAAAGGCGGGCATGCGCAAAACGTAGCTTCCAGCTAAGTTGATCAGAATGGCACGCGCGTTGGACGCGTTCGAAGTTAGACTTACATGGCTTCGCCCACCTGAGATTAGCACATCATTTGTTGCTCCCAAGCTCATCCTCCGTAGCACCTACGCAGAGCGTTGGTAACCTCGTGACGTCACTCAGCAGACAGCCAGTAGGAGGCGCCAGCAATACTCACTCGCGTATACGTCACTCCTGACAACGGAAATGTGTGCGTCATTTAGCTCAAATACATTTATTTGCTTAGCTCCTGAGGGTTCGCAGGAACTTTTAAGCTACCGGAATGTTTAGTACTTTAGTCATTTTACTGGAGTATAGATACGTGCAATTTAAACGAAATGATAGAATTCAAACTAACTGAGAAGAAAGTGCGAGTTTGTGCAATGCTTTCTGCAGTGGTATGGATTAGGAAACTGCATTACCATCAGGTAATGAGAAGAGTGAGAGTGACGATGCCGCCGAGAGATCGAAAGTAATCGTTTAAGCAGCTGTTTACCGCATTACATGTGCTGCCCGCCGAATAGACTACTTCAACGAAGTAGTTTTTACTTCTTTTAATGATCCATCTACATATATCATCATTATTTCAAGCTATGGGTTCATTAATACGGACGTTACTACCACAATGTAACTATATCGGTATAGTTTTATTTTGAAGGTCCGAATAACCTCATTTTCCGTCTCATTTGTGCCTCAGATGTCTGCGCTGCGGAAGGACGACACGCTAAGCAGGCGCCAACAACAGGGTTGAGCTTGGGTGGTCTCGACTCTACCCACACATCAAATTTTTACAGTTCAGGCAGAGCAACAACGGGCGATAATGACAGATAAGTGTAATACGTCCAAACGCCTATCGTGAAAGGGCGATAATAGATACACTGCGTCCACACGTCGCAGGATAATAATTAGAGGAAGTGTCGATATACATTTACGATGAACAGTGTTGAACCCTAAGAATGAAAGTCATCTAAGAGTCGTCTCCATAACTTGTGCGAATGGAAGACATGTAACCAGATGAATTATAGAGTATTCAAATCTATTCAAATTTACGCACGTCAACTGTTCATCATAGAAGTAAATCTCGGGACAAAAATATTGAAAATAAGGATAACACCGAGTGCCTGTGGAATGAAAATGAAGAAAACAAGTGTAAATTGAAGAACTCTTCTCGTACTGATTTCATGTCGTTGATCAAACACAAAAATGGAAATGTTTATAAAGGAATTATTTTGTCAAGAAGGGTCTTTAACAACCTTGAGAGAAAAAAATTGCTTCTTACAACGCACAAAAAGTAAAAAATAAGACTACTTCAATGCTTTAAATTGGCCAAGAAATAACTTCATAAATAAAAAATTGCATTTATTTGTTATCTTTAGCCCATAGATTGAAAAAATTTAACAAATAGAAAAATATTTTGAAAATTTATTCATTTAAAAATTGGCCTGTAAAAATACGTGTGCAATTTTATAGGCGGGAGAGATTTCATCTGTTTTTAGAAGTGCGAGCACGAGCGAAGAATAATGATAGTCGAGCAGAATAGCGATCAGGATAAGGTGCAAAAGTCGTAAAACCAAGTTTCATGAGTTTCAGCGCTTAAAGGTAAAACATGGAACTTAAAGGTAAAACAAAGGTAAAGGTAAAACAAAGGTAAAGGTAAAACAAGGTCTTAAAGGTAAAACATGGTAAAACAGCCCTTAAAGCTAAAGGTAAAACACCATTTCCAAATGAAAGAGCTTAAGTTCGTTTACTGTAAATCCCGTGAATGGCATGTGAGTGATAAAAATTACAGTACGTGGGAACACTCCGTGCACTGGTGCAAGTATACTTAGATGCGGACATAAGCTCCCACATTTCAGTACATTTGATACAATACCACTGGAAAACAATTGTTAGCGCAGCTGTGTGCATATGAATAACTGTCATACGTTCTGTCAGGGCTTATGAATGTGACAATAATAGAAAACTTTCTGTAGTGTCCTTTGCTTATGACCACAATAATTATCAAATGTAGTCTTCAACTTTTGTATACGAAGTATATGAGCAATGAGCAGGCAATTCAAAACACACACTCAATGATAATTATACAATATTTTTCAGACGACCTAAACAAGAATGATTATTTAAAATGATGACGGTAAAAAACATGACGATAGCTAGAACTGATATCATTAGAAAGTCTGGCAGAAAAAGAAGAAGAAACAAACCGTGCAAGTTTTGGCACATTCGAGATATTGATTCCTACAATCAGCTGCGGAACGAAGTAAATTCATATAAATACTTCGCGCAGTTCGTAACTTTCGAAACTTTCAAAACTGGATCAAAATTTCCTCTAAGTAACGATTAGCTCTCTTTGTATGGTCTCTGTTTCTACCAGTCGAAATTTAAATTTCAAATCTTCTCAAGGACAATTTTGGTTGAATTATAATCAGCCACATTAATTAGTTTTCATTAAATAAAAGACCTGTAAATAACAATTAAATTATTCCGTTTAATGTTTAATTTCTTGAAGTAACTGAGGTTGAATTTTTTATCAGAGGTTATCAACAGTAGCTTGTCTCAAGAATGCAAAAATATTCCACATGTGACGAAAAGAATTAAAAGAGTAGCCGGAGCTTGTGTACGCACGATAATGTCCCGCTTACAAGAGAAGCGTGAGAGCGAGATGTAGTAGACCGTCCACTTGACCTGATAGCATCTGAAGAGCTCGGGCTGTTTGATACGATGTAGTGATCATGGTGTGTACTGTCCTCTTCATGTCAACTAATCTTCATAAAGTATTATGTTCACAAGCGAAAGTAAAGTAATTCTGTTTACCAACAGTACGAGTGAGATTCATCCGCCAGTTCACGAGGGCATGCGTATATTTGTTGATATATATATTGAATATTACGTACCTACACTTTCGTTGCCTATCAGATATCATTTCATTTTACTTTTGAAAAAAATAGTACTTACAATTATTCTGAGTTTGATATCGGTATCATGGTAATTTATTTCCCATGAATTACGATTTTTTATTAAAAGACGTCTTTGATACCTAAGGGCTTACCAAGTTGAATCAAGTTTCGGCGACGTACTATGTTCAATTTTCAGTGGGAATAATATGCATTGCATGAGTTAATTCTTGCTAAAAATAATTTCAACTTTTACAGTGTTTATGTCACTAAGCCTATTAACCGCAATGTTATTCTGTTAGCGACAGTATACGCTCTTGGTATTGCATGAACTTTTCAGAAATAAAAAACTGAAAAACAGTCGGTTTATCTTTTTCTCTAACTCTGCTGTGAAAATGTACATGAATCATGAAATTATTTCAGAGAGGAAAATTTAGTTTACAGATTCAGAATTGAAATAAATATATATGAATTTTGTAGAAATTTTGCGCTTATATATTTATGCTATGTTAATAAGGATTACTGTCACCTACAAAATTTAAAAATAGATTATTTGTACCTACTTTTGGGGCTCTAATTTATCTGCACGGTGAAGTCAAGCATTAATGTATTTCATAGTAACTCGTTCAAGGGTACTTGCACGTATTTCAATTTAGTAATTTTAATGCCGTATTCCTTTGGCTTAATTCTGACATTATATTTAACATTGTAATTTGAACGTTTGTACGTACGGTATTTTAAGACTGGAAAAAAGTAAATAATGCACGTGTATAAAAGCCAAAGCCATTAAAGATCGAAAGCCAAAATTGATGTTCTGAAACAAATATACTTTTGTTAATACCTCATACTTTTGCTTACAAACATTATCAGTATAAAAGCATTTTGATTCATAGCTAATTGGCTGCGACCTTCTCCACAACAAATAACAATAGGAAAATTGTATTTTTTCTGACTATCACTCATTTAGAGATGCCAAGAAGGAGAAAACCTGAACACCTGAACTTTTTTACCAAGCAAAACAATTTCGATGTGAAAAGATTGATCATCGAGAGCTCAAATAAAATATACTTGTGAGCACCTACTTCAGTGATCAGTTCGGAGAGGAAGATAGAGGATTGATCGACTGAAATGATATTCTCTACTAATGCTTCGTGTTCTGTTCAGTGGCTTCTACTAAGCAGGAAATTGATTTTTAGAAATAAATACATTAATAAGGAAAGACATTGCAAGCCATTTTACACCGGATCAAATTGTAGGGATTGTAAATAATTTAAATTCATTTAAATATAATTTTTAAATTAATCATGGTTTTCAGCTGTCGTTGAATTTTATTCATTCTCTTATAAAATGATCTTCCTGAAAAATATTCACTCTATAGAATTTCAATATCAAAATTTGGATGAATTTTTAATCTAATATTGAGGCTATTATGATGCGGTTGACTGTTACCCGGAAAATTCGAAAGGTGATTTTTTACTCACTTTTCGTTGAACTAGATCCGTGGAAATTCATCTTACATTTTTCCTCCAGTGATTTCAATCGAAATAATTCAATTTTCTTTCAACATTGAACGGAATTCATACAAAAATAAGACTGTATAGTGAACTTCACTGCTGCCCAAAAACCGAAAATGTTAGCCCGCGCAATTTTCTCTTACTAAAAGTGCACATCTCGAATGCGTTCCCTTCCTACGCTAACGCTGGCTGGACACGTCACCACACTTGAGCTGTGGAGACAACGATTGCGATTCTGTCAAAAACTCTTCGTCGTCATATTTTTCCCAGGTTAAGGCAGCAAAAGAATTCGCTAAAGGTAGCCTTCCTCTGTTGCAGTCTCCAATGTTGCAGTCTCCAATCATCTATTTTTCATTCGCCCAGTGATTTGAGAGCATATTTGTTTCAAGCTTACTTTTGAAGGCAATGTTGGTGCGAGGCATCGCAAATATTAACGGTGTGGAATTCGAGAACTTGGTACCTGCGAAAATGAAGTGGTTTGAAATCTAACCTTTGATGAATGAAAGAGTGTGAGCGTATTTTTCATCCTTCGTTTTTCATTCTAGTCTTGGTAGCCATTTAGGATTAAGCATTTGCTCAGATATCTTTTAAGAGAAAATCGGCAGTCATCAAACAGTTTAATATTTTTAAAGTACATGAAAAAATCATTTATCTGGGCTTTGGATTCTAAGTTGGAGCTAGCAGTTCTTTGCAAAGAAAGTGTTCTATCATCTTAATTTTTTTCTGTCCCATGCTAAACTTCAGCGATCTATCGACGATACGGAAGTTTCAGTGTATCAAAGACGTCGACATCGTCTCAGTCATCTACTAAGCACTAACAACGGCGTTTCTGTACACGAATCTGAATTGATGAGTGCAGAAACGCGTCTCGCATCCATTTGGAAGTTTTTGAAATTCAGCATCATGTTGCGTGTATGAAATGCAATTTGAAAACCTCCGTTAACATCTGGCGTGAACAATTTGCACAAACCTAAACAACTTGATATTATTTCAGAAATTTTTTCGAGCTGAGATAAAATTCAGGGATCCAGAATGTTTTGGATAAATTGGCGCGAGACTTTGGGACATCCTCTTTCATGCAAATATGTCTGAGTTTAATTCATAATCGATATACGGCTTTTGAAGCATCATCTGAGACAAGTGATGCAATAGATATTTCATGCAAATGACTTCAATAATACGAAAAGTTACACGAAAATACTCAACGTAAGTGACTATTAGACAAAACTTATTCTTTGCCGTTAAAAAGTAGATGGAATAACAATGTAACGTTTCAATAATGAACTGACTACTTGAACGGTATTCTCAGTTTTATATGAAGCCAATTTGAGCGAGTAAAATCGATGGGTACCAGTAAAATCAACAGGTAAAATCAACAGAGAAAGAACTAAATAAAAAGTAAACTTACTTTACTCATTTTCCAGTCTTTCATCTTTGAGTACTTCAAATCGATATATTTGCACACGGTCTGCACAAAATCTTGATTTTACATCAGCCGTGAATAAGCATTCAACTTTTGAGATACTCTTTGACGTGATATTAAAATTGTAGAAAATTAATTAGCGTACGAATGATTGAAAAACAATTTTTTTCGGGTGACGAATGGCATCTGGACCCTCTTTATCCCATGAGTGAGTTCAAGCAACAGTCCCCCTTAGCTCACTGTGTTCTGCCCAATTATCCTCCCCACCACGGTCCGTGTGTGTGTTGGTGCTGTCGCCGAGGGAACGTTGGTAGCGGTGGTAACGCCATGGCTCAGGGAGAGGTGGTGGCGCGGCGCTGGGTATCTTTCAGTGCTGAGTCTGGTGACTTCTCCATCAGGTTCTCCCAAACTTTTCAGCCATAATCAGGTGAGATTTTAAAGCAAATTTAATTTATACATAACATTTTCAAAGATTTATCGTTTGGTTCTGCGTAAATTAGTTTGTTGTTAACAACTATGGAGTATGAGAGCCACTAACCATGAATGTTTTGCGACGAAATCCACTCTCATTTAGATTTACTGCAACAATGCCTGTATTGATGTGTAGTGAACTAATTACCTTGTTAAATATATGTATATATATTCGAAAAATATCATTTAGACTTTCGCAAAAAGTTTGGATTTTCTGAAACCTCGCTTGTTATATACAGGTAATGTGAGAAAACTAATTCCTAATCGCACTTGTGAGAGAAAATCAAATTGGACATCATTTCAAGTAATGGAAATTAAGCTTTTAAATGAAAAATACTGTACCATTAATGTGTGTTGCAAATACAAAGCTGAAAATGCTGGCTATACTGGTATTTTATTTAAATTTTCCAAGAAGAAAAAAGAGGGAAAAGGAAACAGAAGATTTTCTTTAAAATAAGCCTCCACTCATTCAGGAAATGCTCTTCAAGGAAGAGTTGTGTCTGGAGCGGTCTAGACAAGCATATTTGCCCTACAGGGTCTGCCATTTGAGGCGTAGTCGAACTCAGTGAGAAATATGTTACTGAGTGTTGCGAAAGCACAGAAGGATAAGCTTCATAATCACACTTGAAGCCAAGCGTGGATGCATAAACAAGCTTCCGTAGCTGCTCTTTGCTTCCATTTCCCCAAAGAGGCGCGCATGTTTCACATGGACGCAGATCACAGTTGCCCATATTAGCGTTTTTTTCTCGTCAATATCCTCAAATCTGGGCGTTTCTCACATAAGATTCCGAATAATGTGTCAGATATTTTGCTGTCAAAGACCACATGGTGACCTCAAAGATCGCTGATGTTGCCAGATGTTGTCATTATGGCCAAGTCTTATTAACAAATCTCAAATTTAATGATTTTGGTCAGAAAATGCCGAACTAGCATCCAGATACCACTTGTGTCATCACCAAAGATTTCCGAGCCAGTAATGACCAGAATTGGTCAAAGGTAAGTTGTGGATTTCGCATCGAACGTATAACTAAAAATTTGCGAAAATCATACGTATTTTAGAAAAGATCTAACTGCGTTGGCTCAAAAATTTCTAGAATATATTTTCTTGGTACAATGAATGACGTTTTTCGAATTTTTTTAGCAGCGTCATTTGAGACCAATGGCTACGGGAACACGTCTTGAATCCACTCTATAGTTAAAGAGTGAAAAGCCGAAGCGATGAAAAAATTTACAAGGTTGCCTCTCAATTTGTTTAAATGTTTATCTGAAGTGAATTTATTTTACTAGCAAACCTAGCGTACACTGAGAACAAAAAAAATGAAAGTATTCTTCCTCAAGTCCTTACATAGTTATCTATAATGAATTTATACGTTGAAATAACCAGGTGAGAAGATCATGTTTGATGGGAAGTACTATTCCCATAAAAGCGTTTCTGAGATTGACTTAATGTTCTGTTATCAATTCATCTAAGATAACTATTAGCATATGAACACATAAAAACAGTGAATACCGTATTAAACATATGTATTTTAAGTTCTCTTAATATTTCCCTTATCAATCCATTATGAATTGATAGAGAGACGAAGCGAAGGGTCGCCTGTTCGATTTCTCCGCGTCTCCCCATTGGAGAGAGGAAAACTCAGCCTTAATTCGTCACCATATTCAAGTCCATGAAAAGAAACCCGTGCATTAAAAGAATAGCAGTTACTTATAAGATGTTTAAAAAACAATCAATAAAATGACATGCTCCAATTTACCTTGAGTTAAACAACATTTATTGCGTATCTGAATTGCATCATGTGTGTCGGGGAATGGATGTACATACATGTTTAGGTCAT
>JACJUY010001304.1:82824-113003 GCA_014220935.1 Platorchestia sp. MABIK
TTCTGAGATTGACTTAATGTTCTGTTATCAATTCATCTAAGATAACTATTAGCATATGAACACATAAAAACAGTGAACACCGTATTAAACATATGTATTTTAAGTTCTCTTAATATTTCCCTTATCAATCCATTATGAATTGAGAGAGAGACGAAGCGGAGGGTCGCCTGTTCGATTTCTCCGCGTCTCCCCATTGGAGAGAGGAAAACTCAGCCATAATTCGTCACCATATTCAAGTCCATGAAAAGAAACCCGTGCATTAAAAGAATAGCAGTTACTTATAAGATGTTTAAAAAACAATCAATAAAATGACATGCTCCAATTTACCTTGAGTTAAACGACATTTATTGCGTATCTGAATTGCATCATGTGTGTCGGGGAATGGATGTACATACATGTTTAGGTCATTATGATCGCGATAGTGTGCGAGTGTTCACTGGAAATTGGCGGCTTAAATCCGTGTTATTTGAAAGAAAATATCTTAGCCACTTGTTTGGTTTACCAAGGGAGGGGGGGCGATAATAGGAAACTATTTTCCTGCATTAGCGATTGTAAGTAACGAATAGCACTTACAAGAGGCTCTCCATAAAGGATCCTCGGTCGAAAAGTTACGCTAAAATATGGCTTTATTAGAGAGGGTCTTTTTTTTATTAATTCCGAATCATCGAATGATAAAGCTCCAATTGTCGCATTTTCTTATTATGACACAATGCGTAAATTTTAACGAACATAATAAGTGCAAGTTTTAACGTTGTGAATATCTATAATTTACGGTTTTCTACCATACAAGACAGAAGAAAATGAAGATTGCAAAAATATTCTTAGCTGTAATGTTTCTAAGAAACACGAAAATTTTGCACTTTACGGGTACTGTACTTCCAAATGCATTGTTTTATATGATGCTCAATATATTTACACAACTTTTCTGAAATGTAGCTTCTAGGTACTTTGTCTGCTCTAAGAAACAACTTTAAATACAGATGATGCCATTTTCTACCTGAAACGGAATTTACGGAGCAGTACCATCGAAACTTGAAATATTGAAATGGTAGTAATATCAACTAGCTTTCGTTGTTGCACCGTGAAGACTAAAATAAACTTTGTCGCGGCAAAATAACCCTGCAAAGTTGCACGACAAATGCGAACAAAACCATCACATGCATTTGATGCCTTGTACCACAGCCACGGAAAAAAGCAGGGTCAGATTTTTGTTTGTTGGGTGAGCATTCAACATTAATACCATACCCATTAATACCATCAATACCGTATGGTTTAATTAGTTCTCGCTGCCGACCCTTGCATTGCAATGTGACCTGCAATAAGACTCCCCCTACATTTCTTGCTGTCTGCTGTTCAAAAATAACGTCTGAGAACCTCACAATCTGAATACCTCTCCCCAAAGTTGGTGAGATCATTTCAAGTGAATCCTCACGATTGAAGTCTTTTTAATGAATGCTATAACAAAAAGCCGGCCAAAATCTTAGTATGAGTACGTTACGTTTATTATGCGAGAATAACTTTTCAGAGACGTAGCTTCTTTGCTCAAATGAGAATAAAATCAAGTAAAATGTAAGAATTTCTTAAGACGATTCATAGCAACGTTATGTCTCACTTCGGAAAAATATGTTCAAGTTCTATTTTATTGTATTTTTCAGCCCAAAGGTTTCAGGCATGAAAATGAAAGATGAAAATTTAGTGGATTAGACGCAAAAATGTATAACTTATGAATTCGACACGCAGGTTAGACGTACGTAGCACTGTAAAATGATGTGTGCAGCACAGTTCTTTGAAGGTATGATTTACGAGAGAAAGTGACTGCTGCAACATTGACTTAATTAAAAATAAAAGAGCAAGAAATTCTATTTTAAACATTTGTCCACTAATGTGAATAACACCTAACTACAAACGTTTCGTACGTAGGCCATCTTCAGTGATGGATTTTTCTGTAACGTAAAAAATACACAACTGAAAGTTAAAACAAAACACAAAACACGAGATGCTAAAAATGGCTACCTATTCGCTATTGCTAGGGGATGTGAACTGAGGGTACTATTCATAAGTGGTTGAAGCCAAAAAACGTACAAAGACCTTAGGATTCGCAGGTCGCATAGAACTGTGATTTAAAAATAATTTTTTTTTAATTGAGACTAAATTATCACACTTTTCCGAATGCCTGCAGACGCCCAAAAATAGGGAATTCGTTATAAACGATCTTGTTCTAAAACTCTTACGTGAATGCTCGCGAACTCTAGCGCAGAGAGTACGGCATGTACGTCCAATGCAGTCCGATGCACAACGCACACAGCTAAACTCATTAAGAAGAGAAGCATGCATTCCGGTGGGAAGTTTAACTTTGTCGCTTAAGAACGAACCAACTCTGAAATTATTGAAATTATTAGTAGGTAAATGTTCACAGTAGCTTGTATTGCTCTTCTATTTTTATTACGACTGCCCTGATGATTTTTATAGTTTTGTGGACCGAATTCAGGTGAAGATAATCTAGTAAATACTGAATGAAAAGTCATATGACCAATTTTGCCAATCTGATTGAACCTTCACTTTTCAAGTTCATTCGTCGCTTATTCATAAATTTTCATTTGAAACAAAGCAAATAAATGCGTTGATTTCCATGAGCCTATTTTAATTGTGTGATAAAAAATATTCCGACGTCAAAACGATTTTAATTATTCTCACAAAATTTTGTGAAACAACATCTGGTTTTCCAAACAAATCAACGAGCATAATATTTTTTCTAGGACTGACGTGTCTGCATTAAGGAGGCAACGTTCTCAATGAGTTCTGTTTTTTTCATTAAAACGTTTTTGTTGTTCATTAAAACTTTCGAATTTAAACGTTTTTTACGTTTGAGGACAGTCAAAAAAATTGGATGAAAAAGATCCAGTGAAGAAAACAGAGTTTTAAGTAAATATTTCGAGTTTTTAAGCACTATTTTGCCTTAATACAATTACTCAAAGGACCTATAATCTCAACTACTCGAATTACCTAATTTATGATTATCTGCAGAGATTTGAGATGATGATGCTCATTAAAAGCGTAATTAATGTTCACTTTTTCCTTGATTTACGCTATTATAGCAAGCTTCACTTATCCATCGAACTTATGTACCGACCTCTTATGATATATTTTATTTACTCACATATGCACAAAAAATTGATCTTCAAGTCAAAAAGTCTACAATTTTATTTGCTCGTAAAATACTTCTTTGGAGTCAAATTTGTATTTGTTATTCATCAAATCTAACCTCTGATCCCACTCCTCCCACCACTAGTGAATAATTTTGCACAAATCTTCTCAGTCGATTTCACGGACGTGATTTGTCATTCGCCTCAAAAATCTTCCTACACCTCAGCTATAAAGTTAAAGATCCATTCACAACTCCAAAGCGTTTTTCCATAACACATGAATGCATTTAAATGAAGTGACTTGTGGAGGCGGACGAGTGAAGCATCACCATTTACATCATAGCTGAGATAGATTGTCTACCCCCTTCACGTGTTCCGCTAGACTTCCCACGAACGAGTGCTAGCATGTTCCGTGTTAGACAGCCTGAATCATGGGGTAGTGTTTGACTTTGAGCAAGTATTCAAAATCAGAAGTAAGACTGGGATGAGCGTTCTCAATCATTCTAAAAAATAAATGACTCTTGGGTAATTATTAAATTTTAAAATACAAGCCGAATACATGTGTACAATTAGTGTCAAAAAATCTAAATTATAACACATAAGAGCATTTTACTTAAACTGCAGCCGTTACAAGGATTGTACGTCCATTGTGCTGTACAATTGTAGTTTTGCACAACATAACTGCAGGAAGAATATTTATTTCAAAATCTCTTCCTAAATCATGCTTTTGAAACGTTTCTGTTAATGATTTATTTAGCAGAAACAACTAAAAAATGGTGAAAGTTATCTTGAAATGGGAAAACGCCAAAAGTCAGGCAGTAAGACGCGTATTTCAAGTAGCTTATTGAAGTCATGAATGCAAACAATAGCCCTTTTTTCTCAGGTAAAGTAACTTCGTTTAGAAATAGTTCACAGCTGAATTTTTGCTCATCTAATTATCATTCGTCATGTAAAGTTATTACCCTCAGTAATTTGTAGGTTTCCAGTGTTTTCATACATGCACGCTACCTAAAAACGCTCACAAAAAATTATCTATTGGTAGCATTTTTCGAGTTATTTCTATTGGCCCCGTCGGATCAGAAAATCAAAAATGAGGAGATCTCATTTTCAGTAAATGCTGTTCGTCGTTCTCTCACATCATTCCAAATGCCGGCAAACGTGACCTCGTGTCGGTTATTTAGATTTAGAGGGTGAATTATAGCTTGTTTTAGACAGACGAACATTATTTATAACAACTTCTGAAATAATAACTTTCTGTACATTGAGCTTGTCATTAAAAATGTACAGTATTTTTCCGTCTTCGGCGAAATTAAGAGCACCATAGAAAATAATTTACAAAGTTCGAAGATAAGTCAAGATGAGATGAATTCTAATGAGGAAAATTCTATTAAATAATCTTAGTTTAGTATCATTTGAAGGCAAAGCCTAAACTTGTCTGACCTTGATTTAATAATTTAGCTGTCCTTTCGAACCGTAAGAACTTACCGTTCCTGGGAGCCTCAGATGCCGTTTACGTCTGTTTTTTACAAGGTGAAACTGTTCCTTGATTATATGGCTGTTGAAGACAACGTTCTTTCCCGGACACAGCAATGCATGCGCGTAAGGTAGTGATAGAAATACGTTAGACTATCAAAAGTTCTAATGACTGTGACTTGAGTATTATTAAGTAATGTATTTAAAATTGGGGTTTACTTCTGAAAATGAATAAATGAAGAAATAATTTCCTGCTCATTTTTCAACGAAAAATACGCATCAACGAAAGAAAATTGTTGCATTGAAACTCAACGCTATCTTTACACTAGATTTCACAATGATGGTATTATCTGCTAAGTTTAAAGTATAACTTCCACTTAGAGTAAATCACCTGAGAAGTAAGCACATCAAGCTCATTCTCAAGATAAATAGAACACTCGTTAAAATTTATTGCCATGCAAACGTCTAAAAGATTCAATTTCACAGTTCAATTTTCGCAAATTTATAACACTTCAATTGTGTCTTTCCTCTAAGATCTGAAACAGACCTTCGAATATATAGCAAAAGGTGAAAAATGCAGGCATCTAAAGTGATCATTTTGGCCTGAAATTTACATTTAATAAAATAGCATAGAATGCGTGGTCTGTCAACCACATTCTTCGAGCATCGCTTGTAAAAACATTCACACAGGATCGGTTCTGCTGGGAATGTCTTTCGAAGTGAATTGAAAAAATTCGATGAGTATTCCTAAATGAACGAGTAATTCTGCTTTGTTAACAACGCAGGGCTGCGATGATAGTCATGAAGGTACTCTACTTCCAATGAGCACAACCGTGTTGTGAATAATTAAGGGATCATATGGGCTATGTAGCATACAGTCGCTGTGAGTGGAGGTGAGCACTACACTGACTTCAAGTATTCTGGTTACTTGTTTTTAACAGCGGCTGAAGAACACGTGTGTCTATGCGATATTTCTGTCAATGCTAATAAGTAATCTGTGGAGGTGGGACAAATCAGCCTTTAGACTGCCGAGTACAAGACATTTAAATTGCTTTATGAATGCTCAAACTTTTCAACATCTGTCAGTCTCATTTGATTAGAAAAAACTGCATTCAACCATTCTTCATTTGAGTAATGACCTTATAACTGCGTATTCATTACGTAATTCATGCTGGCCAATACATTAATTTCATTTCATCAACTACGCTGTCCCAATCTCCATTTTCTCAAGTGGTTGCTTATGATCGAGAATGAAGAATTCTCGGATATGAGAAAACAGAATGTTGCATTCAGTTTCATTTCCACTCAGCGTTGATCAGTCACTTAACATAATTAATTCAAACTAGTTTTCTCAAAATACCAATTTAATCAGTTTCTGTCCAGAACATTCTCGCGATCGAGTTGCGTTGGCTAGTGAACTTTTTCCTCAAAGCATAATAAAAACTTTACAATAAATTTGTCGGGCTCGTAAATGAGAAATTTGCCTGCATTACCTGCTTGTAATACCACGAACATCACCATTATTTACAGTAAGCAGGTAGTTAGAGAAACGTGTAAATACTTAAGTGCTATTGACTGTCATTGATTGTGGAGAATCACCCCGACGCGTGCCAGTTCTTGCTATAAGCCTGTCCTCACTTGTTCATACCAGATCTATCAAAGAACTCGACAAAAAATTAGGCTGAAAAATTAACGAGATATTTCTAAGTAACAAAAAGTGGGTGTGTATGTGCAGCAAAATTCAAAATATCAGAATGCACGACCATCAAACCAATATTGTGAACTGTCATTAGAAACAACAAAGCTACATGTAGTTAACAAATTTGTTTGGAGGCAAACCCTTGCACCGCTGACTAAGGCACGTTGAAAAACTACCGTACTTCCAGCCTAGATAAAAAATTGCGAAGTTAATTGAGTTGATATCCCCTGAACATGTGAAACAATTATTTCAACTTTTTTCCCACAAAAATTTCCAATTGCGGTGCTAATTGGCTGTGTAAACCTATCTTCGCTGGTCATAATGTTTGCGTTCAGCTCAAATAAGGAGATCTAACAAACTATTTACGTTTGGGGATCACTTTATCTCATTCAACAGGATCTACACACATTATATGAACAAGCCCAACAATGGTTCATAGTCGCTGCCAAGAGAGAAGGATTGTGTAATTTGACTCTCATTCAGTTTGAGGGGCCGCAGATTACATCACACGCACACGAGCAGCGAAAGCGACCACATTTGTAGCTCGGGAAAAGAGCGGATACCGAAGTTTCATTGCCAATAACATGCATTATCTTATGTAAGACGCTCCGTGAGAATTTAAAACAACATAAGATGAATAACTCTGAAATTACACAGTATCTCCTTACATGCAGGTAATTACCATTTTATGAAGGAAAATAATTTTAAAATCGATTGAAGAGATTCCTCAGTTCTACTACCTGTTCCATCTAGCTGGAGAAAGACAAAATAGTTTATTTGCAAAAGTATCTTTATGATCACATTCTCAAACATGTTACGCCAGTCAGCATGTGCAAGATCGCTCAGTCACTAATTTCCTGATAAACTCTCAAAACGAGAATCCTCCTTTCGATTTGCGTCAATCAGCCTGATGCAGTGGCCTTTGACTAATGAGGCCGGCCGAGAAATTAGTGAGACCGAAGCGGTCGATGAGTTGCTGAGGGAAGCATGCGAGGTGACCTCTGTGTACCGAGGTGTCGGCCTGACGAGCCGCGTCTCTATGGTGATGGAGGGCCGGAGTTCTGCTGCATCACGTGACGTGGGCAAGAGAAGTCTTGGCCATGGTTGTGGTTCTGAACATGAGCTTATTTTATCAGGGGACCGGTTGAGCAGCCACATCATTAGCAACGACTTCGTTTGATTTTATTTTTGATTCAGTACCAGAAAGGTGAGAGACAACAAAATTAATTTCAATCGTACTGAATATAAAATACTTTGTTCTTCACGAAAAGGACTTTTCAGTTTTAGCCCAAAAAATTTTTTACACAATTTTTGTCTACCTTGCTATGTAGTACGTACGAAAGTATACATCGTCATGAGAGCCACTTATTCCGTTTTTTTCCATTTTTGTCGTGTTGAAGTAAAGTAAACGTATTTTTACCACAAACTCCGCTAAAACCCAAAAACTGCGCCACCACACACGACTGCTGAGGATCCTACAGCGTTGGGAAAATTTCTTTTCAGGAAACCATTGATCTTTGTTTAAATTTTTCATTTTCAGATCGCAACTCAACAGTAATGAGTTTTACTCGCACTATGAATGCTGGAATTATTAGTTATTCACTATTTATTCATACTTACGGTAAACTTTTTGAACAAATAGACGACCTGGCTATGGGATTTTCATTGACATTAACTCATACGAATATTTTTACGAGTTATCATGAAGTAAAGTGGATGGACAAGTGAACTCCAGATTTTGAGCGCGTGTTCTACGACCGTTATGTAGATGATGAGCTTATTCTATGTAGACATTGAGCACATGATAAATGGTTTTCAATTTGCCGGAAAAAAATCTGAAGTTCAGTAAAATCAATTTGAGAAAGAAAGCACAACAGACGTTCTGCATCTGAAAAATTCGAATTAGTCTCTAATGTTACTTCATACGCTTTTAATTATAACAATCAGCTCAAATAACACATGAAATGTTCATACGTATTTAATGCAGTAGCAGGACTGTTACCTCGATCAGAAGAATGCTGTCAAAGTGTCATTCTGTAGTCCACGAAGACGCTTAAATACTCAGTAGGTTTGTGATAAAGGCTCAGTTGCTTTCCCTAGCTCCTGATTCTATAAAATGCATGTCAATGCACCCACGCAGAAACGAGTAAAGTGCCTTAAATATCTAAAAATTATCAATTTTTTGTTCATTAACTCATCGTATAGAGAATTTTCTTACGAATCTAACGATTTGTTTTAGGGTTTGTAATCCCGGGACAAAATGAAAATCCCAGAATCCGGGGATTTCAGGAAGACAATCCCGAGAATTCCAGGGATCCCGGGATTTCTTTATAATTTTAAATTTACGCCATTGTAATTTGTTGCCCATGCCCATCACAGTATTTGGCGATTTAGGGAGCGAAAACCCTTTATCTGAGAAGGATTCTCTAATGAATTCACTCTTAGGAACTGTATTTAATGACACGCCATCAACTGCTACAAGCTTTGTCACTTGTTCTTCCGGAGTAGTTTGTTGCACCTTTACGAAACTTGTTATTTTTATCCCTTCAAGGAGATACAACTATTGTATTTATGGGAATTGGTACTCCCAGGGGGATTATGTGAGGTCCCGAGCTAAAGGTTAGGTAGGCTTTCTTTTTGTTGAAATAGAATAGATTTTTTGTTTTGTTAAGGACCATCTTTTTTCCGGTTCACTGCTTTCATGTTTTTCAGCACCTATTACTTTTTTCTTCTACTTTTTCTTGTTTCATGAACTTTTATTTTAGCTTTCTGTTTTTATGTACCTTGTGCGTAGATTCTGCGTTTTCTTAAAGACACCGTACACTTTTTTTAGGCAAGAAAAATGATTTATCAAAAAATTTTTTGCTTTAAATTGAATTTTTGCTTTAAATAACATGTGCTGAACATCCACAATAAATTTTACAGGCGCACACGCAGTAGAACGCTCCCTATGGAGGTAGAGTGGTGATGAGGGAGAGATATTTTTTTGTAGAAACGTAACTTTTCGAACAAAGCATTTTTACTTTATGAAAAGACAAACTTTTAAAAAACTTTTTTAACCACAAAAATAAAAATTAAAAAAAAATCATTAACTAACAAACAAAATATTTGTTTTTGAAAATGTCACTTTGTTTTTTAATTCTGTGGAAACCTAAAATTTCCTCACACCAAATCCTAATCCTAGAATTTTCAGTGTCGAGAGTCGAGATAATGTTTTTTTGAAAGAAGAAAAATAGGGCTACAGTTTTGAAGGCATAGGAATAGTAAATACATCATTCGATAGGGCTTAAACGAGCTAAAAAATGTTGTACGCGTGTTTTGATAAATGGTATAGTTTGTAAATAATGCGAAAATAAAATAGAAAAATGAGAAAGTTACTTTTTGGGTAAAAATTCCAAAAATTCATCGAATCAAAGTATCAGAAAAAATCCGTACACGGTTTTTTAGATAACACATTTAGCTGTCTAGAAAGCGTATCGCAGGTTCTGCAGCTTCAAAATTGTTGTACGAGGTACAATTTTAAAAATACCCATTTTTGTTTTCCTAAAACGATCCATTTTCGAATAAAACTACAAAAATACTTTAATCACAAAAGAATCGTTGCATCATTTTACACCTATGGTAAAATTTTCAAAAAAACTGTCTAAAAATTACGGACTTTTTTGAGAAGACTTTTTTTAGCGTACGCGGCAAAAAGTGTTATCCAGAGTTTTCGTAACTTTTACGTGCGCAAATGCCAGCAACCTGAATGAAAGGATGATTCTCAGTAAACAGATTGACGAGCCTCAGCTGGTAAATCATGTTTTTATCAAATCATTGAGTTGACATGGTAACTTCAAAGGTGTTTCGCAGTGCATTTTGTTACATTGCAATGTGCTCTGAAAAACAACACAATACAAATAGTTTTTAGTTCTACAGATGGTTCAGATGATACAGATGATCTTTATTTTAACGAACATCCTAATTTTAAAGGAAAGGAGCACACTGAACTTTAACTGCTGTATATTCATTTGATACAAAGTGGTTGCTTTGTTCGTTCGAGAGCTCAGAATATTAGTTAACGAGCAGAGCTTTACCTCCTCTATGAAAATGTTGAAAATACAAGTTGGTCACGTGACTCAAATTTGATTGGCTTCTGAAAATGTTTCATATGTTGGTGGTGTTGGATTACATTCATATAGCATGTGCTTGCTCAAACTGATAGAAGTAACTGCAATATGAAAAAAACTGTGTTGGCGTTTTACTAGATTCGTAGTCGTGTGGTAAAGACCTTCTAAGATATTTTTTAAGTGCTTGAAGACGTAAATAAGGTTTCAATGTTTGTAGCGTAAAAGTGTTGTTTAATAGTACATTCCTCCATAAAAATACAGTAAAAACTTTTGAAGCACCAAAACCTTTATTTTATATAAAATCTGCTTTATCCATTGTTTTTCTCAAGATTATGTTTCCATGATAATACCGAGTTTCAATACCGTAAAGCACCTGTAAAAAACAGTTCTGCACTGTGATATTATTTGTACATGTGTATTGTCCATAAACATACTTAAATTCATTTCGATGAAAAGTTTAAAGATTGTCTAAACAAAGGGGCAATTATTCTTTCAGTCCTCGTCAAGTAACGAGCTAAAAAATGTATATCTTGTGACAACTGAGAGTGTACCTGAGAAGTCAAATATCGCTTTTCGATCACTTTGAAAGAATGATTGTCCACCATCGATATCAAAAGCATTCCTAAATCTTTGTTTTTCTTGTATGTTGATGACAAGGTAAAGCCGTTTGTTGCGTAAGAATAGAGCAGCGGAGCCTCGAACATGCGTCCTCCGAAGCAATGTAAGATTATCTCGCCATCTGATGTACTTTTGCCTAAACCAGTGTGCCCTGTTTGATTAAACTATTTTTGTTATATCCCTGTTTCTAAAGTTCCCTACCATCATGAAACTTTTTAATTTCCTTGTAACGCATGAATATGATTTTAATCGATTCCTAAACATTATATGATAAATCCTGGGCTTCCATAATGAAATCGTGTGTCTAAGGAAGATTGTGTTTTTCTAAATAGGCACGCTAAGTAGATACAGCACTTTGTGTTCAAAAGTATGGACTATGGTTGATCTAAACGCAGACTTATTCTTCTTCCTTTCTTACCGACGTACGGACGCGTCATTCACGACATAGGCAGTCTCCACCCTACTTTCTTTCGAAAACAGACAAAAAAAAACGCAGACTTATTCTTTTATTTTCTTACCGACGTGCGTACCATTCACGACGTAGGCAATCTTCATCCTACGTTCTTTCGAAGTTAGACAAAAAAAATACGGACTTAGTCTTTTATTTTCTTACCGGCGTCCGCACCATTCACGACATAAGCAGTCTTCACCCTTCGTTCTTTCGAAGTCAGACACTCATGATCTGTATCATCTTGGTGCTCAGTTCCCGCGTTTCATCGCTTATTCCTGTAGAGCTCGAACACTCGCACCTCTCTGTCTGCACCAGCAGGCGCGCGTCATCTCAACATCAGCTGTGACACCATTGGTACCTCATGTGAATTGAAGCCCACAGCTGGCACCTTATCTTCCCAATCTGAGTTGCAGCAAGAAAACTGTGTCGCTTATTTGGCTCATTTATAGTCCAAATTAATTACTTTTAAATTCATCACCTCTACGCAGGTTATGCCAGGTGTAACACGGAATGGCAAAATTTAAGCATTATTCATCTTCATGTTGATCTCTTTATAGCAATTGCAATTTTTAATGTTCAAGTCTGAATAAATCATTTCGCTCAGTAATCAAGCCTAACTAATGTATTTCGCTTTCTCAGTTAATCACTGTAAATTGTGTCAAAAATTTTAGTTGAAGATTCATTGAGGACAAATTACTGGGATCGGTTGAGCAAACTTCTCGACTCTTTTCTCCGTAAAAGGCAATCATTCTTTATTTCCTTTATGATTGAATTCCCAAACTCCACGATAGTGGACAGTGTCAAGACTTTCATTTCATACGGACAGATATTCCACCACCGACGATAATGACATATTCTTCTTGACTATTCTATTATCCGACTGTAATGACTTCTAGTACATCTGCAATTGCACATGTATCGTAGCGGTGTTACAGGAAATAGATTATTCCCTCATTGAAGTGTCCACCCAAGTCCACGACGAGATGGCTAAGCTACCTGCTCTCGGCCAAGCCATTCTAGGAGTTGAACTGCTAAAGTAACTGAAACAAGTCCGTCTCACAGCTGGTCCATTGGCCTGCACAAAATCTACGTGGTTGTGCATCAGCTGCCACAATGCCGCCTCCGAGCCACAAAAGTAAAATCCTGAGTGACAGCATGTCATAAATGTGCATCGATCACTTGGCACTAATTTTATGTCCGGAAAATTTCATTCGCACGTAAATGTCACCATCTTAGCGCACCTAAAATGAAGCTCACAAATATTTCAGTAGTGAAGTACACAAGAGGAAAATTTCTCGAAATGTTTTCTCAGAACCTGCATGACGAAGTGAAAAAGTGAGTGATTTTTAGATGATATAACTTCAAACTTTCTTGAGCATGGAAAACTTCCAGGATTAATTAATTTCTTGCTGTAATCAAAAACAGCCGTCCCACAATTGCGTAAAACGTTCTCATTCAAGTTGCATCACTCATGAAAGTTTGCAAACAAACATGATTTTGCTGTTTGAAGGTGTGATGTTTGTTAAATTATGAACTGTACGAGTTGAAGGAAATTCTTCATGGGAACTAAACTGAGATTTTTTAGCCATTTTCATGAAAAATTGACACATGCGCACTATACTTCACAGATTTCCTTGAATTAATTGCACAACATTAAAAGTACGCCTGCAGGCATGTTATTAAACCCATTAATTTCTTCCTTGGATAAGCAAATGAGTTTTGTGTGAAATCATAGTTTATCTGAGCGTTTTTACCATAATTCCTTAAATTAAAATAAGTGTATAATTGTATGGTCTCGATTTATTGCATGTGTTAAATTCGTCCTCCAACAATACACCTTTCTATAACATATGATAAAAAAATTGTGTTGTTTTCATTGAGTGTTTGAACGATTTAAAAATTCTTTTTATTAGCGTGTCGTGATTTTAAACAAATTTATGTATACTCTTGTAAAGTAGACTTTTGTAGATCTTTGTACTATACCTTAAACTTTAAAAAATTCTTCCTCTGTTAACTTTCTAAGCGTAAATGTTGAACTATATTCAACAATGAACTTGTCTTTGACTATTTCTATTGTCGCAAGGAGGTGAACCAAGTTAAAAAAGAGAAATCCATCCCGAAACATGCAGTTATCAAAAAGACAATAATCATACATCCGCGTTTCTTGATCGCTACATTACACAATTTGTTCACTTTGAATAAAGGGTTATTAAGTTTGAAAGTAAAGCATTTATTGATCTTTTTATGTTACCTAATAACTTGCAAAAAAATATCATAATTTTTAACTTGGGATTACTGCTTATGCTTCAAGAATAATTGTCAGTTCTAATTTAATATTTCCTTTTGTATTAATAAAATACTGCGGCAACAATAATACACCTTTTTTGATGACAGCCCATGCAGCACACCAAGCACGATGAATATGAAATTCCCATCATGAATTCTAATTAAATCGTGCACTAAATACCTAAAGTCTATCATAAGTTTATATGCACTAAAATATAAGCCCCAGAAGACACGTTAAATTTCAAAATAACTACTCAACTAATATTCTTCGCTAACTTTGCATGTTCAAAACCCCCAATAAAAATATGACTTTCTAAACCTTATCTACGCTGTTACCTCAAAGTGATTTGACGCATGAACGTAGCGCTGAATACCTCAATGATTTGACGTTCGTCCGGTACAGCGCATCGCAAAAAGAGCGCCGAAAGGATGGGCGACGAAAACAAGCAGGGGATGGGCAAGCGTGTGGCCAGGATCTTTCTGAGCCAAGTCGCCCTTCTTCTCCTCGTGTGTGTGTACGCTGTTCTCGGTAAGTGTCAGTATCTACATTCCGCAGTCAAAAGTTAGAATTGTTCGTTGTGGAGATTAATTATGTAGACGTTTTAATTCAGTGGCACTCGTTCACGACAGTGTGATATGCAGCTTACGCTGTTTAACGCGCAACAGTTTTAGATTAAAGCATCAGTGTTCAGCTTCAGTAGTGCATGATTCTGTGGTTCAGCTGGAGTTCTAAGGGAAATCACGGCAGCATATCAGCAAAGCATTGAATAGAAACGTGTATACTTGTTTTTGTTGCATTGAAGTATTAATGCATAGAAAATATATAAATTAGAGGAAGAAGTTATACTCTACAGGCATGAACTTAGACTATAGTAGTAAGCAAGAGCATGACAAATTGAAGCATCTCGGTGATCGTCTAGAAAGAAGTTTTATCACTTCCAAATGGGAGGGTGCTGATCTCATGTAAGATCCTGAAGTGACTGAAGGGGTATTAATAGAATCATGTGTTTGAGCTGAGACGAGAATATTTTCACAAGGTACCAAGAACCTTACGAAAAATTTATACCTGCCTTGAAATCGGGATTGTATTTCCTTCCGGATAGTTACTGCCTAATCTTCTAGAAAGAAACATGCGTCTTGAAGGTTCTCCCAATTCTTTGTTTTTTGAAGCGACCTTAATCGTACAGACTCGACATTGAGAACCCAGCACCAGCTTGGGAGAAATCTATTGCCACAATGGAAGCTCTGAAGTTTAAATTTTAAATGAATTCTATTGAAAATGCTTACTTAGCGAAAAATTACTGCCAGCTATTTAAAGACACTTTGTTTGTAAAAATAACGAACTCGCTTTTTCCTCTGGGGAGAAAAAGGCAGTTCGCCATTCAACCCAATTTTAAACGAATGGGCACAGGCTGGACTGCGGTGTTTTATGCCGATTGTCACTTTTGTTAAGTTTTCTAATTGATTATTGGGCATTTGTAAGATACATTCCGGCCATGAGCAAAAATTTGGATAATTAAATATAAAACAAACGTTTTCATGTGTTAAACGCTCAGTCAATACTGCAATGCTGAAGATTTAATCCTTTGACACATGTTTCTTCCGTTTATAAAAATTCAGCGATACTTTCTCCTGATACATCCGTTCATCGAGAAAAGTCAAGCACATTATATCATGTACACACACCCTGCTGTTTTTATACCCTAGATTTAAGTTTAATTTAAACGACGCTTGAAAAGCCAAAATATTTCGCAACATGTGCGACAGTGTGTGTGCGAAAATGTTGTCATACTTTATGAACGTGAGCTACAGTCGTAGGAAATAAAGAATTTTAATCACAGTTGGTCAACTATTTCACGAAAAGTAACCCAAAGAAAAAGAAGCGGCATCGCACCTCAGCACTCACAGAAGGAGTGCTTTCAAAATGCACCTGCAGTATGAGGAATGCATCAAAAGAGTAATATTCCAGGAGATCCTGCACTCCGTTTCGAGTCTCGTGTAAAGTTCAGAATGAAGAAGCAAAGCGTGTTATAATCACATGAATTGAGCGCTTGATGAAGAAAATGTCTGGTGACCCTCAAGAGTTTTCGTTCTTTTGTACTCTGCAAATGAATGAATAAATTACTGAATTCCTCACAACTGAATGAAACTTGTTTAAACTCATAATGTATGTTGTTCATCGCCAAAATGTTCCGCAGCAGCAAGCACTCGGGATCGAGTGCAGAACACTAGCTACTCACTGAGGGAACTTGTCACTTCAAAACAAGTCCAGGTTATACAATGAAATATCACAGAATAACACGTGGGCAGATCTTACGTGTTACACGGACACAGGAGAGGATCCTATAACACACACAGTATGTAGAGATACGAGAGAACAGATAGCACACCGGTTTTCATGAGCGGTCAAAGCGGCACCGCAGCTCCGAGATTCACTAACGAGTCGCAGCTGAAGCTTAGAACCCTGTGTCAACTATAAGTCTACGTGTCAATTAGTGCGCTTGAATAGATCTCTTTAGATACTCGTTACACGTAGAAAATACTATGATCCGAGTTGTACGTCTTTGTCAGCGATGAACGGTAGTTTAGCGCTTTCTTGCGGAATAAATTACGAATTTTACGGGTCATGTAATTGAAATAATCAGCTTCAGAGAATAAATACACCGATTTCTTCAGTAAGAGAGTCATATTACTCAGCATACTACTGTGAAAACAGCAACTTACATCAAGACGATAATAAACCAAAATGACTGTCTCTACTAAAATCGGAATGCCTTTGTACTAATGTCCTGGCCTCCGTAATACCCAGTCTAACAATTATGCACTGCACAGGTTATGCTCAATTGGGCTGATAAGAACACAGATGTACCGCGAAAAAGTTAGAGTGAGAAGTTACAACATTTGTTCCTTGATAGAAGTAAAGCGAATACTCAGAAGTAGAGTTTTCCTCTTGTGCTTTCTCTCGAACAATTTTCTGTGTTTTTTCTAGACAGTGGGGGAATAATTTATTGAAAATATAGGATTATCGACACAAATAAACCCTGTTGCTCACATATATAAAACTGTTTTTGAAATAAATGGTGTCTTAGAACCCTTATTCCCTTTCTATGTAATGCAATCATTTCATCTTTAGAAACCAAATTAATTATTATCCATAATATTGATAGTAATATTCACACTATTCATTTTGAGAGCTAACAGATTACGAACACCACTTCTGGAACAATGAGTTGTATAAAATATGCAAATAACCCAAAATGTTCAAATGAATTACTCTTCAAACCTTAGATGCCAAGGAAAATATTTCTTCATCAACCAAACACAACATGAATTTTTCTGTCGTGAAACGAATAATTCTACTGCAGGAGCGTACATGTTCATTAATGTGGAGGAGGCGAGGCAGAACCTGGCCACGCTCAACAAGCAGGGCGCGACGCGAGTGGTCAAGTCCTCCAAGAAGTACATCGCCCTCGACATGTACTTCAACTCCAAGCAGAACCTAACAGCAGAGAAGTTCAAGCTACTGGTGGGTCCTGTTGTGCTGCTTTACACGTACTTTGTGAAGTTAAAATACGAATACTTATTCTACTTGAGCTTTAAAGAGAAATTCAAACTACTGGTGGGTCCTGTTGTGCTACTTAAAAAGTTAAAATACAAATATCAATTGTACTTGAGCTTTAAAGAGAAATTCAAGCTACGGGGGTCCTGTTGTGCTATACTTAAAGAAGTTGAAATGCGAATTTTTATTCTACTTGAGCTTTAGAGTGAAATTCAAGCTATTCTTGGGTCCTGTTGGGCTGCTTTACAAGTACTTTGTGAAGTTAAAATACTAATATTTATTCTACTTGAGTTTCAAGGATTCTGTGTATTTGAAAGGTTGTTTAACTTAGCGCATCTAAAAATGATTCTCATGTTTTGTGGCAATTTGAATCTTAAGGCAATGATGACACAAAACCATTTATTACCACTATTGATGCGTATAATAAAACTCAGTGAAATTATTAGATAAAGCTTTAGAGTTTATTCTTCTTAGATAAGACGGGCAAAACTAACAAAAAGGAATTTACATGAGTCATTTAATGAGAATCACTCATTTAGTCATCAAAATAACAAAGCAAGATGGAAGCATAGTATAAAGTAGATCATAGTTTAGGTGAAACCTCCATATATTTTGGCAATTAAATTTATAATAATGAACTGTGTATGTAAATATTCAAACAATAGGATAAGACTGTTGGAAAATAAATATCATACAATGACGATAAAAAAGTTCCACGCATACTCATTTAATGAAATGAGTGATCACGTATTTTACACGAGTTATAGTATGGCCTAAAATCCTTCGCAGTTCTTACGCTAATGAAACCATGCCGTATTTCGGCTGAAGCAGAAGGCCTAAGCGCCAAAGAAAACATGCCCTCGTCCTAACACTGTTGTTTACGGACGTGGCCTCCTGCTTGACCACCTGGAGCAAATCGTACACAGCTCTTCTATTCTAGACTCCGTTTTTATTTTGAGGGGTGTTGTAAGTAAATAAAAACTAGATATGTATTATCACAGGAGAGTGATGAATTTCTCATCTATGTGAGTATTCTTTTCTCATCTTCTATTTTCTTCTTGAACTTGTGTTCAATCGTTTTTTACAGTTAAACTTCAGATATCCTGCATGAGCGTCAAATTAAGAGACAGGGATGAGCGATCTTTCTATGGTCTCTCGAACTTTCAATGAAATAAAGTTGAAAGTTGCTCATCCCAGAAATTTGGCATGTTCTAAATGCATGGTATGTTGCGTTCCGGCTGTTGATGTTACTCTTAAGTCTATGATTTAACAACATATTTGGTCTCCTCTCTTTTGTTACAGAATGATAACACCGAATAAGAGAACATTCGTTCAGCGAATAATGAAGTACTGTCCATTTAATTTTATATTAATAGTGACAGAAATTAAGAGCAAGAATATCATTAGGAATCTGGTTAGGCAGGGATTTAATTTGATATTGTAGAAATTTGGGAATATTTAGCGAAAGTTCGGTGATTTTTTAGCGATCCCAAAAATGATAGAAGCTCTCATAAAAATATCTCAATGTGCTCAATATGTGCTAAATATGGCAGGCTATGAACAATCTGCAAAACTTCCACGCGTACATCGTGAAGGCGACGACAAATCTGAACTATGACGGCACTGACAGCCCCATCAACGACTGGACCTTCTCCAACTCGCTGCTCTTTACCTTCACTACCATGGGCGCCATCGGTGAGGCCTCGGTTCTTACACTGGGTGCCAGGGTTTATAGTAGTCTTCATTTTCCCGAATATCTCTATTATCAAGTCGAAATCACTTGGATAACAACTTGTTTCGTTTAATTTTATAAGCACCACAGCTATTTCTTTATGGAATGTGTGACAAGTTTACCGTAAACATAATTTCTTGTTGCACCGTTTCTTGAAAATCTAGTAATCATTCAATCATAATTTTGTAAACAGTTATACCAAGATGTATTTATTTAAAGATCTGGGATAATGTCGAGAGGCGTATTGATCCAGCTGAGAAACACCGTTACTAAAGACCTAGAAACTGGCAACAATCGTAAGTATGTAAGTTAATTCAAACTTTAATGATTCAGGAGATGGAGGATAAAAGGAAACTAAATCAAGCACTACTGTTAGCGTGGAAAATGATGGGATTTGTAACAACTTTTCTTTAGTTCATGTTTCAGTAGAAGTTGTAGAAATGCATCTTCAACGGGTGATCAACATTTTCAAAATGGTATTTATTAGCTAATTCTCCATCTAAAAAGAGTTTAAAATATTATTCTAAAACATGGGTGTAATAATAGATCCCTTCATCATCTTAGCTGGACCAACGTTCGCCATCTTGACGAGAAATTCTTCGCGAATATCTCAGCACCGTATTCCGCTCGCTCATTTCACGTAGTTCTAATTCATTGAATCCACACAGAGAAGCAAAGTATATTTTACCCTCAGACTTGTAATCGAGAGAAAAATTCTTGTCTTTGGGCGCCGAAACCACTATGATGACTGGTATAGTGCAAACTTGCTGTTGTCGAGTAGTAGCTTGCTCCAGCCTCAATAGTACCATCTAGTGACCAATTGAAGCAATAAGAATACTTAGATGCATCACAGAATTAGCCCTCGGCGAGAAATACTAATGTATTATCTTAAATCATGCGACCATAACTGCATTATGGTCGCAAAAACATTTCTGAGGTCGTTTCCTGGAAGAAGTTCATCGTCTTTGCCGAAACACATGAAGATAAATTAATTTGATTAAATTTTCATTTATTTAAGAGTCTAGGTGCTCTAAATATACGTAAGCTGAAATGGACGGATCAAGGTCCGGGTACCTAGTTGGGTGTTTCGTTTGTGTCAACTTCATCCGCGCTTTCAGGGGTCTAAAAAATTGACGATAAATATTTCACAAAATATTTTAACCTACTTTCATTTGTTCTTCTACTCTTTCCTTTTGATACACATTGTTTCAAGATCTTCTCCATCACATTTCCAAGGGTTCTCATAAATACTACGTGTACTTGTTGGGTACTATTCGTTTTAGAGGACACTACTGTGAGAGGCTTTTATTTTATGATGCTTAAAACTTGGAAATACAAAATACGGCTCCTATCCAATGCTACAATGTTTTTCATTTTTCGGCTTCTCTTTTTCGATGCTAGTTTTCTGTACCATACAAACATAAGATCTTCTTTGTGAGACCCGTTTCAGTTTTCGAAAACCTATCATTGCCTCGCACGCAGAAGATTTGTGATGCAGGTGCAATCATCGTTGTGTTTATGAAATGGGGTTTTAAATTATTTACAGAGTTATCA
This sequence comes from Platorchestia sp. MABIK, assembly GCA_014220935.1. Classification (NCBI taxonomy): domain Eukaryota; kingdom Metazoa; phylum Arthropoda; class Malacostraca; order Amphipoda; family Talitridae; genus Platorchestia; species Platorchestia sp. MABIK. Next base: position 103,449 of record JACJUY010001304.1, read on the forward strand.
ATGAATTGCAGTCCCACTCATAATTTTGTTGAAAATACACACAAATGCAACAGTTAATTCTCTATTTTCAGTTAAGAGTAGTTTTCTCTTAGCAGAATGCAATATCAGATTCTTTACTTCCTATAATGGTGTAAATGAAGACGTTACTACCCGTTCAACATTCAGCCTAGAGGATAATTAAAAAGAAACAATATTTGATGCAAACCATGGGGCCTCCTCGGTAGAAAAAATTATGAAATTTTTATACAGGATCACATGTATAGAAAAACGATTGCAGAAAAATGTGTAAGGAGACACTTATGGAGTTACAAGCACAGCCAAAGAACTGTGTAAATATTTTCCGAAATAACAATAAAATTCGAGGCAAATACAGTTCAGACTTCAAAGTTTGTGCCAACTTCTTAAACTTCTCCATACATCTAACTCAAATTTTCTAAAATTAGAGTAACTCTAAAGACTAATTTTCCAACTCTAAAGGTATCAGATGTTCAATTATTGAAATCAGATAAAAACCGTCTATTACACGACAACTGCAGTTCAGCACTCGATGAGGTTTGCGATCTCTTCACACTCACTAGGTATCCGTATCTAATAAGTATCGAACTTAAAACTCGCTCGAAGTGCATCATTTCCTTTGACTAAGTTGGGGAGAAAATGTTTTAGAATGACATCCGAAAAATAGAGTTTTTCGTGAAGATTTCAGGTTGTATCTTGACTGGTTGAAAGTTTTTCTGTCTATTATAGAAAGGAAGTGTCAAAGATTTACGGAGTTCAAAGTCAGCGAAATCGTTGGTATCTCTTCAAAAGTTTCACGATTGTGCGCAATTCCTTATATGGCGGGGCAGGTGCTGGTAAGTGTTGTGTTATAAGATGAGCGTGTTTTTGATGTTCAGGCTATGGCAACATCTCGCCGGAGTCCTTCAAGGGGCAAGTGTATTGCATCTTCTACGGGATGATAGGCGTGCCGCTACTGCTAGTCTTCCTGGCGAGCATCGGTGACTTCCTGGCGGACACTTTCCGCCGCATCTACAGGTAACATTCGCACACGTGAACGTAGTCCGCTATTTCAACAGGGAACATTTCGCGTGCGTGAATTTAAGCTGTCTGTTCAAAGAATCAGTCAATTTATATTTTATAACGTTATTCAACTGGTCTTAAAACTGGGACCGAACTTAAGGTTATGTGCAAGTACCGAACAGGCATCAGTCTTCATTGAGAACTTGCAAAGCAAAGTCTTGTCCTTTGTTGCTCCGATACTACAGGATGAGAGCGAGACTTTTTCTGGGCGGCAAAAAGGGGTTGTTGCATTTGATCGGGCTAAGGAACATCCACTGATAGAAATAGTGAAATTTACTTCTGTTACATGCCATACTGTGGGAGTATACCAACAATCGATACGATGAGGTACTTACGGTAATTCGCGGCAAAATTGTATACTTGGAAGAAATTTAAACTAATAGAGACCTCCGTCAAATTGTTGATCGGATTTGCTTTGCCACAAGGATCGAACTACTGCGAAACGTCAATTATTGCTGTACCCCCATTATTTCTGTACGAACTCTTCGTAGGGACATCCATACAATGGTTAAAAATGGAGCAGAAAGGCGCTTGCACGGCTGATGATAGCTGCTGCCCAAAAAACCACTCATATACCTCTTTGACGTCAGTATTTTTCTACTCATATTACCGTTATCACATTCACCATCATTAGACTAGCACCGATATCACAAGAAGGAAGTGACTACCACTCCACAATAAACTTTCAAGAACTTATTAGGGCACAAATTTCTCGAGGAATAAATGCATTAAATCCGTTTATGAAAGTGGATTTTGGAATCCACTTTGACGGCAATGAGTTAAACCGGGGCAAAGCACACGCGCATTGGAGAAGGGCCATGTGGTGAGTGAGGTGAGTCACGATTCTGCCTCCATAGCAATAATTCTCTCCGACGTGTTCATGGAATACCTCATGAAGCCTTCAACGACGCTTGTTTGCAAAGGGCGACACCGGGAGGTGGAGGGTCTGTCATATTCTGGGGCTGTTTCAACTCCACAGAAGTGGACCCTTGAGTTGAAGTATCCGTCAAACAAAACCAGCATGGCTGCATTGAGCTGCTAGATTGCTAAGTTTAACTATTTAAATAATATCTAAATGAAGAAAGTTATGTTGCTTTGCCTATCTTCCATGCAGGATGACTAATACCGAGGACACCGCGCTTAAACTGTAATATTTTATCACGGCAGTCATTCAGTATTCCTTAGGCATTTAAATTGGTCAGCTAAATTTTCAGACATGAAACAGAAAATTGGCGAGACCATTTAGAACGACAAGTTAGACGTCGAGAATACCGATCGTAAACGTACGGTGTCAGCACTTCTAGATCAGTGGATGCAAAATGGTTTAAAATCGACCAGATGTACACTAGCACATTTTTTCTCTCAATGCAGCGTCGAATTACCAACACTATGCGTGCTCGCGTCGTTTCTACACCACATTAGCAGCAGGTGACTAATTTTTTGTCCTGAAGCTTTTTACACAACATTTACTAGTAATATTTCGCGCATGTATTTTCTGAGTGATATTCATGTAACATTTCGCCCATGAATTGCTTGTCAGATATGCAAGTAATATTTCCCGAGCGTGACCGTTTCTGTTACATTTATACCCATCATTTCGATCACATAAACATTTCTGCCAGAGACATCGGTATTATATCCCGTACATAAATATTTTCGTCATCCTATATGGGTAATTGTGCCAGGATAGTAATTGCTATTTGTATTAACATAGGCAACGGTACTTATTAGAACGATTTGCTCTCTCAATGCAGAATTGAGAGCTCAATAAAGATGTCGAAAATATGTAGAATAAATGGTAATGAAGTACTTGCATTATGTTTATGGGAAATAAACATCATAAGATTTATCAAAAATACACAATATGCCATGCACATATGAACTTTTTTATCGAGGGTAGAGTAAAAAATTTGTCAGAGGCAGTTCTTACTCAAAAAAATTCAAAGAGACCAGTTACTTCATATCACAGATACGTAACAGAAAGACGGTTTCTCTGTAGTTGAAATTTAAAATTTTGTGATTTTTAACCCCCTTAAGACTTCCCAGGCCGCTCAGTTTAGGTGGGAATTTAAAAAATAAAGGAATTAGAGAATTATATTTCTAATCCAAAATTGACATTGCCATTCAAAATACTCGGCTCAGGGCTCACTCCGATGTGTGCACGAAACTAACGTAAAATTGAGAAAAAAACAGGAGTAAGCTCAATTAAGAATGCCATCATTAACGCAAAAATATAATCATTCCTGATGCACAGGTCTGTAACACCATTGATGATTTTCTACTCAGATCATGTTTAATTTTCCCATATAATACATACTGAAATCAATTCAGGAGTCAATGTGAATTTTTTTCAATCTTGTATTTTCTTGGTTGTTGGTTTCTGAAAGAGTCAAATCTTCAAGTATGTTAATAGGTTTTTCTATTGGTCTTTCATCAGGCACATCAAGCATAACTTGCCGTTACTCGAGATCAGATCATAATAATACATGTTCCAGAGTAGCTACTCTTGTGGAATTTACCGGAGATATCACATTCATTGAAGATCAATTAAAAATCCTTAAGGAGTGGTGAAACTAGACATCTGGCAATTTTCTAATAAGTGAGGAAATCCTAATTGAAACATTCAAAAAATAATGAGACAAAATTTAAGCTACAAAAAATGCATGCAATAATAGCTGATGGGCTATTTAAAAAACTAGCTAATATAGCGAGGACTTCCGACTGGGAGAGTGACATGACTTTTAAATCATGAAGTCCTGTCTATCACAAATACAATATTAAAATTTCATATATTCAGCCACAACGGCTTGATGCATGGGGTGACGCTTATCGACATGGCAACAAAAAGAGTATGGTAAACATTTGATAGACTGTCGCCTGTGTGATTACTCAGGCTTGCATGTTTAGACGCTCAAGGAAAATACCCGGAGCTTCGAATTTGTCTCATCTGGCAAAGACCGTGGCAACAGAACCCATTTTACCGTCGATTTCTTATTATTAAGGATGTACATGAGACGGAATGTGAAGTTCTTTAGAAAAAATGGCATGAACTTGGAGCTGTATAATAAGCCCTACATTCTTGAAAACCTGTAAATGAACTACTTTGTAGTGTAGCGATACTCATAAATAATAGTTTTGTCACGGGTAACCTCAGGCGTATGAACTATAGTGAACTATATACTTAGTAATGGAGCGATACTCATGAATAATAGTTTTGTCACGGGTAACCTCCGGCGTACATGTTTATTTTAATTTTGAACCCAGTCGAGGCTGCTGCGTGGTGTGTCGCATCACTCGCAAGAAGTCCGAGGTGGAGAAGGACAAGAAGCCCAAGTCTGTGTTCAAGGAGGCTGTCGGCAATGAACCCTACATGCCAACCGATGAGGTGAGTGGGTCACATCCGTACATGTAATGCAAACCATTGCAAAATAGATAATAACAAGTAGTGAAATAGCACCAATATTTTAGAAAGTTTCGAGTACCCAGGAAAAAAAATCGGACCAGGAATAGGAAAACAAAACACGTACCAAAACATGTAATTAGATGTACATTAGTAATACTCTTTTGTTTTCAAAGTCACATATACGAAGCTGTAAATAAAAATTCTGAGTTTGATCAGTAGATTTGTTCTTTTTTCATATGAGACTCTGTATTCTCTCACTTGTCTTTCATGAATTGATCGATAATGTGAATCACTCAGAATATGAAAAAAGCCATCATATACAGACTGTATAATGCCTCCGCATCCAAACCCCAGATGCAGCTTGTAAAAAATAACGCTAAAATTTGTCGAGAGAACAGTTCCGAGGCCTCTGATCCCCTACCATGTTACATTGCACAAACTTAAATGGTTCCGTCTTTAATATTTTGAGCATTGCAGGTATCAATAGTTCCAAACGGATAACTGTTTTAAAGTCCGCACCTAAGGCCTGATCAATATTTAGAGACAATTCTTCTGTTCACTCACAAACGTTTTCTGCAGTTTTTCGCCGAAAACAGAAATTTTTGTTGAGTCTGATATCATCGCCCTGTGCAGGTACATGTGCCCATCACAGTCAACGTGTGTGTGCTGACGGTGTATCTGATGGCTGGCGGACTGATCTTCATGTACTTTGAAAACTGGCAGTTCTACGAGTCTGCTTACTTCTCCTTCATCACTCTGAGCACCATCGGCTTTGGCGACTATGTTCCAGGCAGATCCTTCGACGTGACTAGTGACGGCGCAGTTGTGTCGGCCCTCATGCTGGTCGGGACTCTCACCTACATGCTGTTCGGTGAGAATAAAAACCTATCTTCTTTTCGATCTCTCCATTTTTAGAAGTTCATTCAATAAATGGTTTATTAGCTTCTCAATTTAAAGAGAGGGAGGGAATGAGTGAACTGCAAGCTTAATGGGTAGCAGAGTTCCTTCTCTACCCAATTCTACTAGTCTTCTACGTTCACTATACAATTCCAAGAGGTGCTACACATACTCTGTTGAAAACACCGTGGGTGCCCACTGGGCTCGAACCAAGGTCTTTCTTATCCAAATTATGATGCTCAAATCTCGCGCCATGGGAAGCAAAACCAAACCGACGTGCACTCGGTAGAGTTGTACAGTTGAAATCACTCAAGCAAAATATTTTAGTATTATTAATCATTTTTGTTTCCAGCATTATTAGGTGATCAGATTTTAAGTGAGGTTAAGTATTTGTATTGTAATTATTAAAAATATTTGTATGCTAAACGATATTATGTATCAATCAGCATTTTCTTGTCAGTAACATTTTGAGTGAATGCCCCTCCATGGCTGTACATTGTTGGTTGTTCGTATTTTCGTGAGGTTAATAAGTCCCCGAAAAACTCTGCATAGTCACTTTCTGATATCCCTTCAATTCAAAATTTTCTACATAAGCATAAAATGTGACGTTGGTGAACTTGTGTGGAATTCGAAATGGGTTCCCAACGTCAAAACTTTTTCCTTCACGGAAATTTCTACTGCAAAACACATTTTTAAAACGGATGCGATCTAGATGAGGTGAGGAACAGGGTACGTTGTTATTTGTTGTGATAGTGGTTTTAAGATGCACATCTTACCTTCACTTGAAGTTTGTACACTTATCTTTCCACTCACATGCAAGTAGAAAGTTTTAAAACATGTTCAGAGATTCTTACATCAGAATCACTCTCATACTGCAACGATATTTTGCCAGAAAAAATATGTTAAAAATATTCAACACCAGCATACCAGCGCGGTCAAAAATGACGTCTGTTAACTCAAACCTAATTCATATTTGTATTTAAAACAAAAATTTGATTCTTGGCGCAAGTGTCTGAATTTGTAACACTGATAAGACGGACGGAGGCACCAAGCAAACGTACAAGCAAACAACCAACTGCGTTTAACTGTACACGGAAATAATTAATTCCGGCAAGAGGTGCGCAACGCCTCAGTGCTGTGACCTCTGTTTTTGATCACATCATGCATGAATTTCCAGTGCTTGAAATGTAAAGTGCATAGCTCTGATGTTGAGTGAAATCTGCAAGTCAGTAAAGAGAAATAATACCCAAAAACGCAGAGACGGTGAAAGTAGAGCTTGAATATGAACAAGTATTGAAATCAGGTTATGCTAAAGTAATGAAAGATTTTTAGAACGGATTTTCAAAATTAGAGTTGTCTATTAATTGCAATATGTGTCTGTTATGTGTGTTATGTATTTCTATGACTAAACTAAACGATTTCCTTTCAGATGTTCTCTGTTGCCTTCATATTTTTCATAAATTTTGGCGCCCATGTTTGTCCCATCTGAAGATCACAAAAGAAATTTTCTTCTGTACAAGTTTCATGTACTAGTTCGAGAGTAAAATCTATTCAGAACACTTAAAGGGCTGATGTAATGATTGAAATAAGTTACAGGAAATGTTTTTCTCGTTTTCGAAGGGGTAATTTCACTTTTAAAAATGAGCCATAGAAAGGTCGTCGAAGAACACTTGATTCAGATCGGGTGAATGTTTTTGCGTCTGAAAGCAGCTGGGAAATACTGACTTATCCTTCATGTTCACCTGACCATATTGCCCCTGATTTTTTTGTTCCGAAGAATACAGAACCATTTTAGTGGACTTAGGTTTATAACAAAGGGAAGAGATGATAAAAAGCTGAATTTGTATTTTGATACACAAATTTTACAAGCGAGGCATTTAATTATAAGCTTGTTGAAACGTGGAATAAGGTGATTGAAAGCAATGGAGAGTGTGTTAATGAATAAATATATGTCCATAGTCATTGACTTATATATTCATCCCCAGTAGCTTGAATCAGACATTGCGCTTGCACCAACCTGATATTAGCACGTTACCGTTATTGTAATACTTTAAAAAGGTCCTGTAAGCATTTTATCCGGTCTGATTTGTCACAAAATACGGAACGAATGGTAAATGTTACTGGATAACAATGTAGTTCCGTGAGATTACAATCCGCAGATAATTGAAATAACTAGTTGCTTAGTTGTTCTCTTTGTTTACAGTTACAGCGTGTAAATAGGATACCAGAACACTACGGAATGACTAAAAACTTGTGTTCTGAATAAAATTTATTAATACAAAGTCATTGAAATTTTTTCGAAAGTTATCCGGTACAGAAATAGAAGATTAAAGTAAGAATACACACAGTATATGAATATTTCATTTGAAAATAGTGATACTTGAACAGCATGAAATATTCGATGGTTTATCTCATTCATAATAACTTAACAGAAGCGTTGCTGGCTCTTTTGTAACAAAAACTGGTGCTACACTGCAGACTTGTCATATGTTCTCAAAATGGCAAATACCCATTTTTTCAAAATCGTTCAGGAATTGCATTAATCGCCACAAATCCACCCAAAAAATATTCATTCAGACATTATTCTTCCTTATCTCACTAAGAAATTGAATAATCAAATCCCTGATTTTACATGCATCAAACAACTGTGTTTTCATTTACCGGCTTTGGTTCGACAGTCCGAAAGCTTGTTGAAAAACTGAATAACGGAGAAGAAAAATTGACTTACCTAAGGTAATCACTACAGGGATGGCTCTACTTTCGATGTGCATCAACTTGATCCAAGAACAAATCGTGTCGAAGTTCAATTGGCTGGCGGATGAGCTGGGCATGGCAGAGGAGACGGAGGAGGAGATCAGGGCGAGGCAGAAGGTTAGTCGGAATTTGCTTTTGTGGGAGATTATTGCTTCATGGAATGGGATTGTCGGAATGGGAATGGGATTATTGCTTCATCCTGCAATAGTCACCTCTGTTTCCTTGAGTCCAAAAAGACTAACCCTCAGATGGTTAAATTTCTCCAATATAATAAGGAACTGACGAGCAAGGATTCTCAGAATTTTGGGTCACCAAGTTTAGGATTTTTTCTTGTAAATTCTGTAAAATAAGTGCATGAATGCCCGATATATGAACGTGCTCGAACTAAATGTATGTGGAACGCACTTTATGGGTAACTTAGAGAATCGTTTCGGAATAGAGCTCATGAGTACTAGACAAATGCGGTGGAATGCTATGTTACAACTTTTACTTGATACTACTTTAGTTTGATCTACAGATATTTATTTACTGTGGTTATTCAGGCTGCTCTGAATGAACGGCTCAGTTCAAGATTTTCAAAATTGCATTTATTTGATCAAAATAAGAGGGTTGAACTTTCATAAATATGCTGCACTCATAAAGCAATCGTACCTTATAATTGTGCACTGAATGCAACTGTTCCAATATTCCAACTTAACTTGTAATCGCTAGGTAACAAACTGAGAAGCAACAGAGTGAAGTTGGTCAATTATTTACTAAGCAAACCGACTGACCTCATGAAAATTCATTTTGTCGCGATCTGGTCTCTATTGCAGAGTTAAACGCTCATCACATGGTGTGTGCGCGAACATTAAATTTATTTTAAGCTTCGTTATTCCAGAGTATTTTTTCAGAAATGAAAGAAAGATCATTCCATTGGCACGCTGTTATGAATGAGATTCTTGTATATTGAAGAATTCATACAGCCTTTAAATTTTAACGTGTATAATTTCATGGCTGTACTGAGCTTGAAAAAGAAATTCCCGGGTTGAAATGCAATACCATACTCTGTCGTTGGTGTTTTTTAAATTTCGAGCTATCGCACCTTGTTTTAGCAAAATATCCTTAACGTGACTTGATATCCGACGCACATTGCTGTATCTCTTGAAGCCAAGTATCAAGTATAACATTAGATATTTAAATCACTCACAGGTGTGATTTGAATTTGTACTACTTTCTTTGAATAAACTTTCGTGACAACACAGTGCGGTATACTCAATGTGCGGACCAGTTTTCACTCAATGCGAAACTTGTTCGAAAAAATAATATGAGAGTCCCACTCTACCGAAGAGGATATCTCAGATCTGAGATTCGGACTGAGACGATATCTCTATCTGATCGAACGTCGCTCCTGTCTTAACGACGGGTATCTGGGTGATGAGCTC
>JACJUY010001304.1:120814-135941 GCA_014220935.1 Platorchestia sp. MABIK
TAGAAACAATGGAAAACGTTGCAATCATCCATATTGTTCAGTTGTTTAGTATTGCCGCTCATATTTGAGAATAGACATACTTTTAATTACGTATCTCAAGGTCTCGGTTGTGGTGGGTTAAAAATAATGTTGCAAACTAATGTTCTGACTTGATTTTTGCGTCATTATCTTCGGCGAACATTTAATCTCAAACAGTCATACCATAAAGGAAAAATAAATACTGGTAATCAATAAAATGCTCATGCAAAAGGGTTGGCACTTTTTCACAGCGTTGTGGCGTAACGGAATTTCATCGAGATATTTTGTAAATCTTACAAATTCCTCTTATAAAATTTCACCATATTGAGACAAAACAAACAACTTCTGTAAAGTCACCGAACACCACCCATTTGCTCCACACCGCAATTCAAGAGAATCGACCTCAAATTAAAGCGCAAAAACCTGATCACTTGGCACTTGAGCTAAAGCTTAGAGCTGAGCTCAAAAAGCCTGTACCGAGAGCGTACTTTATTCGCTCCCTCGCCGAAGCTGGGTACGCCGCTCTCAGGCTCAGCGACCTGCTGCTGCTGCTGCTGCACCGCCTGCAAGTGGCTCCTGCCCTCCCGCGCCAGCACCTCCAGCGCACCCACCAGTTCCCCCTTGCTGCAGCCTGGGTACCTGCCGTCACAGCGACCAGCTTTTGGGTGGCCGAAAATCTGAACGTCTGCAGTGATGATTGTGTTTTGTCAGACGGCCTCGTGTCTCTAGCAGCAGACTATACGCGCACTGTAATTTACCACAGTGTTTATCAGCATTATCAGAAAGTACTTTTCTTTCTTTTCAGGTAATTATGATTACTTTCATATAATTTAACTGATGCTGTAATTTAATTAAGTGTTTGGCAGTACGATCAGTAAGCAATTTCTTTTTCTTTTAAGTTTATAATTATTAGTTTTATCTAATTTTTGCACTATGCCTATGGGTCTTCACTCGCTAGAGCCACTCATACATCATTCAAATTTGTGAATATTGTAAATGTTATTTAAATCAAATATTATCGTCAGGTACTCAACGTAGCGCAAGAAATGTAGGATGTCATACTAACGAAAGGTAAGATAGATACCAAAGTATAATAATACACCAGACATCATAATTTGAAATGGGTAAAAAAACTTCTCACTAAGGTATGGAATACAGAAACCTGAATGGTTCGTCCAGATTGAGATGGTGTACCGAATCTAAATCAAAAGGCACCCGAGTTATGATTGTTAAGGCTTTCAATTGAAATGTCATTATTCAATGCTGTGAATTATCATGTACTCAGATGAAGATTCAGTGCGCATGATTTTTTGTTCTTTGCCGAACTGAGACGAAAGGATCAGTAGACTTTGAGTTTTCGCTCTATCTCAGCAAGCAAGACCTCTCCGGAGCACGAGGTGCAAATATGTACGGAATAGCTGCACCAAACACATTACTTGATAAAAGTGTATGAGCAAAAATAACTGTTGAACAAGTTTTATTGTAGAAGCTATTTGGATAATATTGGTCGCCAAAACAATTCAGGAAAAGCTGGGATTAAATCATGCTGAGAATGCGGTAAAAAAACTGGCATTCAAATTTAATGTTGCCTGTCGAACGAATAAAGAATTACGCGGGTAGACATGGAGAATTCAATGTTTAAAAGCACCAATGATAAATTTGTTCACAGTTCGCGAAAGAAAATGCCTTTCAAACGGATAAAAAATATCACGGGTAGCCATTTAGGATTCAAAGTTTCATAAGCACCAGTTATTAATTTCTTCTTAGCTCACGAAGAAAAATAGGCTAACAACAACAAATATATATTTAACTGGGTTTGTGGAGGCACCCAGCCAACTACAGTACATCGGAAATTTTTCTCTGGCTTAGTTTCATATCGCCCTCCAAATGGCTCGGATTTATGAAGAGTGGGAAAATTCTCGGTAGAATAACTCACAACTGTCTCTCAATTCAGTTCAATGTAAGCAACATTGTTTGCACTGTATTGACATCTTGGGGTCGGAAAAATCTTCAAATTATTATTTAAGAAAGAATTAAACAGAAGAAATAAATTAATTTTTTACATGACGTTCTTGTTTCTTGCCTGATTACGAAATTGAAATTCTCCGAAGCCAGGTTCCTACGAGACGGACTTTTTATCCCAACCACTCAATAAATTTAGGAGCGACATCATTTGAGCTGCAAGGATTTCAGTTCAGAGCGATTATGATTTACTTCTCTTTTTATAGAATATTTATACCAAAGAACATTTTTGAGATGAAATAAATGTTTTATCGTAATTTCGAGGTTCCGAATTTTCTATCATATAATTGGATTTTGGAATTTAATTCCATTTGAAAAGCGAATAGCGTTCTCATTTATATTCAAACATTGAAGAAAACATTGAAGCATTAAAACCGTGCGTCGTCACATGTTACAGGCTTCCCCCAACTGTAAACTGTATGTGTCGCATATGCAACAAAAGTTTCCAATTCCTACAGGGGAAAATCGTCACGATAAATATCCTGATTATAGCAACAAAGCCTATTGGTTTTCCTTCAGATGAGAATACTATTGTAATATTTTAAATATAGTCGTTCAATGTCGGAGTTCTTCTGCGTCTACAGTTAGCTGCTTTACTTCAAGACAACTTTATTGAAGCTTGGATGGCGCATTTTAAGAGTTCTTTAAGAGATCCAAGCACAATGCAGGCAAGACTTCGGAAAGTAGTTTACAACTTCATAAGATGATAAGCCATTGAAATGTGTTATCTTCAGACAGATACGCGATGTAGTAGATGTGCGAAAGGTAAGACCTCTCTTGTCTCTTCATTACAGTTTTACGACTGAGTCACGATAAAATCCGAATGTCTCATTGCTTTTATGTTTGATTCCCACACAAACTGTGCCGTCCAAGAGAGCCTGGAGTTAACAAATGTTAGTTGACAGCCATGCAAATCTGGGGAGGCTTTTTACCCACTTGGTTAGCAAAGGAGTAAATCTCAGTCGTTCAGAGGAAACCTTTTCACTTTAATTTCCAAGTTTATTCCAGCAAGACGCATTTAATCATTAACTCATTATTGTAATTGAGGAAGGAAACACTATTTCTAAAATCAGAGTGGGCTTTCAGCCCAAATGAGAGCAGAAGAATGAAATAAAATGAAACTTTTTGAAGTGTTCACTTCAGTAACGTACGGGTTTTTCTTTCATTAAAGTGTGTCTAGGGATTGGCTGCGATAAGAAAGGCGGTGAGATTCATGTCATTGAAACAATCTCGACAATCCACCGATCCAAGATATGTTACGTTTGTGAACATGAGTGAGTCAATAAAGTATTGACCAACGTAGGTAGATCAACACTCGCAACTAGAATTTTATTCTTTTGCTCAAACGCATCCTCATAGCAGAACTTGAAGGAGCTAACTCATTTGCTAATGCCATACTCTGCTTATTTTGAACTTACTGCAGTAGTCTTAACACGTTCACCGCGTTTCCGAAGTTTTCAACGGTTGGTTTGGTTAGGTTGTAAATAACCGAACTGGGAAATCGACTTTACCACAGGAACACATTTTTTTCTTTCCTAACAAATATGAAAATGCAATTGCACGATAACATTTCACTTCGTACGAGAACAGTTTTTTTTTTGATATTTCGAAAGAGATAAAATGTCATACATTTATGCCGGTACGTGAATGAGCAATTTACCGAAAGGTACACATATGGCCTAATACTCGGGGAACGTATTAAACTGCTCTGTAACGCATGGAATTGCTTTCAATTTGAGCATAGGAAGGCCGGAAATTTTGCCCCACACACTCACTTGCGCTCGAGCACGAGGTTCTTCGCTCCTGTAAGGAATGCTCCGAGATGAACTTCGTCCGCAGATTCTTCACCGACCATCGCTTGGACTGCTTTCCCTGCCTCCGCCTCACTGGGTACCAGACCTGACAAGGGAAGCATGGTGATGCATCATGATCAGTCGAATAGAAATGACCATAAACCACGTCAGCATATTTTGACAGAGCATTGAACGTGTTATAGTTCAAGAGTAAATAATATATGCAGTCTTCACTGCAAAGTGCTAGCTGTTTTCCCATCTTTGCATGAGCTGTGTTGCATTCGTAAAATTCTTGAATTCAACGCAGAAATTCCTACTCTGAGGGACAAGAAAACTGTGGAATTTGCATCTTCTCATCGTGTTTCTCGAGAGTTTATATTGAGGATTACCAAAAGAAACACAATAAGGCTTTTAACGCGTTCAGAGTTTGCATCGAGGAACAACTGGCTTCTACATGTTATTCAGATTGTCTTAATTTTTTTAAATATTGTTTTTAAAGCTGATGCTAGCACGCATCTGATTCCTACAGGACATATTAACCTACATTTCATCTAAGGTGAAGGTGACACAAGCTTCCAGTAATTGTCACCTATTTCCAGCGCTTCAAATGTTCAAGTGAAATGTTTCGCATTTCGATCTACTGTTACTTAGCACATTCATAGATTTAGAAACATTTGTCCACGTAGCGAAACAGTGATCATGGAGCTAATTAAATTATTCGTGAAGGAAACATCTCATCGATACCTGTGACACTCAAATAAAGTGATTGCAGAGTAGCCCCCTGGGCCAGTTGTAGGCATCCAACCTCAAAGTTCTCACCGGAGATTTACTGAATGTGCTAAGTCTGAGTCTGAGTTTAAGTGATAATCTCTCACACCATCCGTGGGCTGGTAGCTGCGCTTGATGACATGAGTTTTACCTTTTATTGTAGAGATTATCTGCTGTTTTCAATTTCGTAGACTCCAATTCAATTGTCAATGAAAGGTAACACACAAAGAAGCTGAGCAATTCTGCATCCGTAACATCTGAGAAATTAGTGTTAAGTGATGAGTGAATAATACGAAAACTATTGCGCGGTTTATTCTACTTAATACGTTGATTACATTTGTGCGGTTGGAACGGTTGGCGCGGTTAGGCTGTGGTAGCATAATTGAAAAACCGACTGTTACTACTCAAATTCATTCATATCCTCTCTAAAAAGTGTGAATAATATAATTGCAGGATAATATTTTACCTCGTGTGCTAAAAGAAATTTTGGAATAGGTTGTGAAATGATTGAAAGGCTATTCATTTATGCCGGTACGCAATTGAGCAATTTACCAAGTGGCACACTTGTGTCCCCACACGTAGTGAACGTGTTGCAGAACTTACCAAGAGATCGCAGTATCGTAGACAAGTCCTTCACGTCCACAGTGTTTCTGTCTTTGTCTTGGAATATTGAGAAGAGGGTCGTGAGCTTCCTGTCGAGAGCCATTTGGTCTGCTGTTACTTGTTACTTGTTGAAATATGGCGTCCCACCAGTAGAGGCCCGGGCGCCCTCAACCGCTGTAGCTTCAGCAGCTCTGGTCTGCTGTTGCTATGGTTACGGCGTCCAGCGACGGCAGGTGTGGTGTGGGGATGGGAAGACGTAAAACTGTCTGACAGAGTACTTTCAATGACTTCTAAATAAGTTCAAATACTTATTTTCAGACTAAAATCGATATAACTAGATTATTTTGAACTTTCGTAATTATTTTGGGATAAAAATAGTTAAATACTTATTTTCAGACTGAAATCGAAATAACTAGATTATGTTGAACTTTCGTAATTATTTTGGGATAAAAATAGTTAAATACCTATTTTCAGACTATAATCGATATTACTAGATTATTTTAAACTTTTGTAATTATTTTGGGATAAAATTAGTTATTGATTAACTCTTGTAAACTTTAACAGTATATTTGAAATAAACATACACATGAATAAACCAGTATCAAAGAAAATATCCACTTAATTTCCAGAATCACCAGCAGCGCGTGAAGTAGAGCAGCAAGATCTACAGTTATTTCAATATTAGATTAAGATTCCTTAGCGACATCGAAGGCAACCTACAGAGAACGAAAAGAAGAGACCATTTTGTATAGAGGGTAGAAAACGGGGATTCTACGCGCAAGGTGTGTTCCACCCAGGATAGCATGCGCGTAAATACAACCAGTTCAGCATGAAGAGGAAGAAAAGACAAAGAAGAGAAAGTGAAGAAGGCAAGCAAGCTGAAAGTAGTGTGTGCAGTAAAGACGGTAGTGCCGAAGGCCTATCTATAACTGAGATACCTTCCAGCAGTTCTCTTGGAGGCGCCGTGCCCCACAACGTGGGATAGACATACCTAGTTAACCCAAGCCCATTATCTATACTATGCCCCGTGAGGAAACATGGTTTCGAATTGAGCCATTAATGNCTGTAAATTTTAAGCTTGTCCACCGGGATTGAACTTGTCATTCCCATCCTGTGCGTCAAATCTTATTACTTCTAATTTCATGTCATGTAATTCAAGATGTACAGAACTAAACAGAAACTTTATTCATGAAACATTCCATAACGCGATTGTTTAACAAAAACTCCAGTATGGTGTTCAGGTGTAGACAAAAGGTACAACTCGAGACCGTCAAAAGATACAACTCTGAGATTGAGCCACGTAGTGCATGTAGGTTCTCCCATTCAGACTTTTCCAACGCGAGCAAATTCCTCAAGTGAAACTATACTTTTCAAGTTGATTACAGGACTTGAGGTCCATTCAAGTTTAACTCTCAAATACGAGTATAATGTTAGTAATGTTACGTTACAATATCTTACTATCCCCGTTTTAAGGTATATGTCAAACTCTCATACCGTGTTTCGCCTCAGCACATCATTTCTCAACATTTAGCGGATGTATTTTAGACAGATTCTGACTTCAAATAAGTCCTCTGGATAGATGCCTAGCTAAAGTGACGGGAACAGATTGCAGCGAGGATGCGCAAGGTCTTCTGAAAATATAGAAGCAGCTCAGAAAACTCTGCTCATTACCTTAACATCACCATGGGAGTCACGCACAAGCTGACCACTGTATATTACTATAACCTGAGCCTATAATATTTTCTCCAATTTCGGATGTCTTCTGGATGAGACTCAACTGTAGAAAGCTTTACAGGAATGCGAAATGACAACAGGTGCTCGATCGTACCTCTAAAATGGTTCAATTTTGTATGTTGCCTAAAGCCAAGTATATCATTTCTCGAACATTGTGTGCTAAAATTCCACTGCGTTCTAATGCTCTACTAGAAAAAAACAAACATCGGCATCTTAGGATGCTTTATTTCCAATCAAGCCTGATACATATGATCTTGAGCATTGGTTTTTCAAATGCCTTATACCTAACACTATATATTGGACACCATGACGGTTCCCCCGTAAAGCCGGTACCCATTTCCGACGCCTGGGGTGAGTGAGGTATTGTGCTTGAGCTTTCCCTTATACCCAACGGGGAAAATCGCCGTGCCAGCGCCGGGATACGAACCCTCGACTCCTACATGCAAGGGCGATGCCCTTAACCACTGTGCCACGGCGAGAAACGTATGATGCCGCTCGCTGATCAAGTAGGTGTTTGAATTTTTTTTCGAAGACGTGAAACACTTTCAGCCCGAGAGCATCGAGTAAAAACTACTTAACATCGGAAGCAGCGGAAACAGAAAACAAAACTGCCCCCGTAACATCTTTCATTTTATGGCTTCTCCTCAAGTTCAGGGAGTAAATAACATGATATACTAGAAGAGCAGATAAGGATGTAACGGATATATTTCCAGCTGTACAAAGCCATTGCTGTAAATTTTAGGCTTGTCCAACAGGAATGAACTCGACGTTCCTATACTGTGCGTCAAATCTTATCACTTCTAATTTCATGTCATATAATTCAAGATGTACCGAACTAAACAGAAACTTTATTTATGAAACATTCCTTTTATGATAAGAATATGAGCAGACTCATTCACACTGCGACGTATAGAACCCTGCTAGCGGTCTATGAATCAAATAACCGCGTCTGAAGCAATTACGCGAGGAAGTTTCCAGGGTTATTTTTGCGAGTACAAAAAGGAAATAACCGTTAGGAAGATAACAAAAGCTAATGAGTCATGTCGTGTCCCTTCTGCTTCATTTAAATATAGGGATCGCAATTTCTTTCATACGACTGTAATGAAAGGGCTGTCGAGTAACAAGGAAATCGAGAAATGAGATAAAAATTTAGACAGCTGACGGGAAAAGGAGACCATGAGGGCAAACTTGGTGCCCGACATATCGTTCGCTTCGAAATATGGGCTGACTTTAGTAAGCGCAAAATTGTGAATACTGAAGCGCCCTCATACTTCCAGGATGCTCATGAGCTCCAAAATAAAATTGAATTTTCTTGCATACTTGGATCCTGATCAGATTACCAGATTAGTTTCTTCTTGCGACAGCCTTCTTGCAAGTGCATCTGTTCTTCATTGGATGAAACGCTAGCGTCCTAATGAATTTTAAGATAATTTGTACTTAAATTTCCAACATTTGTAATCAACTAGGTCTCAAAGTCACAATTCTGGCAGGTGAGGAAAATAAAAGCACAGGTTGCCCAACAAAGGTTGCCTACTAAAACCAAACCTCAAATATATGAGGTGCGATTGTTTACCGGGAACGATTTGGGCCTTGAGGGTTTAAAATCCTATGTTAGGATTCTTCGAGAGGTTCAACATTAAGTGGCACACTTTTCACGAGGTAAACGTGTCCGTAGCGAATGTTATATTCCCGAAAATATTCTAGGACTCAAGTGAGATCGAACACCACGTTCAGGGATCAACTCAAGCCCACAGTGTTTTGAGCCACAAAGGAACAAGTTTCCGCAAGAGTGAAGCTGACAACATCTCACACGGTGACTCGTAATCTTGATAAAGGTAATGAAATAACAGCGAGGTCTATGAGAATTATAATTCTAATATACTCTGAGTACAAGCGCACATGTATAACAAGTCTCTTTACACTATATTACAACGAGATTGTTGAGATAATCTGCACACGACTATACTCAAACAATGCCCTCTAGTATTTAGCAATAATACAGGCCAGAGTTAAGTTTGTTATCTTCCTAAGCGCAAAATCACAACAAAGAAGCGCCGGCGTTAAAACCTAAGCGTGAGTTAAAACTGCAAGCCCACCGCACAGTTTCTTGATTAGGAACTAAAGCAATCATTACACGAACACAACAAATGAACACAGT
This sequence comes from Platorchestia sp. MABIK, assembly GCA_014220935.1. Taxonomy (NCBI): domain Eukaryota; kingdom Metazoa; phylum Arthropoda; class Malacostraca; order Amphipoda; family Talitridae; genus Platorchestia; species Platorchestia sp. MABIK. The sequence continues at coordinate 129,911 of JACJUY010001304.1, forward strand.
ACCTCTCGCAAGGAATGCCACACAAATAACACCGCGATACAGAAATAACATTACTAACAAAGGCACGTGCACAGACACACCTTCCAGCGGCAAGCGGAGGCGTGAGGAAAGTTCGTTTCAAGCAGAGCAAAGGCATTGCGCTCTGGAAACTTGAAAAACACTGGCATGAAGTTTCGCTTTACCTGCTTAGAAATAATCATAATTTACAATCCTGAGAAGCAGTCTGAATTAGATTTGGAGCACTGCCAAAGAATAAGGTAGTCTGAAGCACCGCCATCAACACGCAACGCACAACTCTACTGACACAAATCCTGTAACAACAAGCAGCCTCCGCTGCGATGCCGCAAAAACCCCTTCACTGCAATGCAGGGATTACTGCAGGGAACTTTAATGCGGAACTCAAGGGTTTACAACAACCCTCGGATAGTACGTAACCTAAATTCGATTAATATCAACGTTTTCAAAGACAATATCTCCAGTGCAAATTATAGAAATTTCCGGGTAATAGGACACAAAACGAACAATTACTAAACAAAAGTGGCATTATGGTACACCAATAGTGCTACAAAACGGCAAGCCTTCGTCCCTGAAATGATACGTATCTTGATCAATGGAAGTGCTGTGTAAGTAGAGATTAGATGTTAGTTTAAGCCTTCCTTACTGCAACGAAGATACTCCCGAACGAGGAAAGCACCATTTAGTTTAAAATTACAGTAAAGAACAATATATGCACGAGTTGCGAGAGATATATTCCCATACCTTGTGCATAGAAACAACAAAGTTGAAAGAAGTTTATGAAACAAGATAGAAGTTGAAGAATTAAGTGCCAGGTACTCAAATAAAAAAAGACGTCAGCGAACCAAACAATGGTCATCAGTAACAAAACAAAAAAAGCTGTTCAATTTCAACACAACAAACGCCTTCCTTACCTTCAGCTCGGGACCTCACATCTTCACCCTGGGAACGCTAATTCGCATAGATGCACTAATTGTATTTTTTTGAGAGGGTTCTGAAACTCATAACATACAGAAGGCTGCTGTAACAACTAATGATTGAATTGGTTATAAGAAAGTTTTAGCCTCCCTAATCACTACAAAGATGTTCAAAAAGATGAAGGCAACATTTTGTATGAAGTTAAGGGAACGCGGAATCTATGCACAAGGTGCATAAAAACTACCAGTTGAAACAGAGGTTCATGAAACAAGATAAAAGTCGAGGAAGAAAATAGTAAGAGCTGAAAAACAAGACAGCAGTGAACCGACAAAAGAGGTGGTCCTTAACGCAACAAAAAAAAACATTTTATTTCAACGAAAAGAGAGCCTACCTAACTCTCAGCTCGGGCCCTCACACATTTCCACCTGGGAGCGCTAATTCCCATAGACTGTAAGAACTATTCAGCACTCCACGAGTACAAGTGAACAACAGAGATGGCAGCATGATCACACACGGAAGACATCCTCGTAACGCCAAACCAATCTCTAAGTTTCAAGAGGATTCATTTATATATTAAAAGTATACAATATTTCGCACAATATTTTACCTGTCTTGATTTATACAATAGGAGATGGAATTAAATATCTCATAGATATCCATTAGGTTCAATAGCAATGGATGTTTTTTCAGGAACACATAAAATTCGATAAGAAAACCTAATCTTGAATTGCGCTACATCATGAGGATCTTCATGAGGAAATACACGATATTATTGCTGAAGTAAGTTCGGTAAAATAAACTATCAACTGGAACACGGAGCATCATCTCCGACTCCTGAGCTGCTGGAGGCAACAGTAAGGATCCCAGAAGCTCAGTGCTCGAGTCAACACCTCCACACGCATCAGAGGGTTCAATAAATATAAATTACAACAGAGTCAAAGACACGAACAAACAAACAAACAAACACAACGCAGACTGTATTATCAAACATTAAAGAATAGAAAGACAGGGAGAAAATACCAGCTCAAGGAAGATCTGACATTGCCGAGTTCAGTCGAACTTCCTGGCGTTTCGTTATTTCTAACTCTAGAGTCTAGTGCAACACAGAAGTGCGCCCAACAAAACAAAAATGGAGGTAGAGTCTTGTTAAGTGATTCATATTCTCTGAAGAATTTTCCTTTCAGACGCTTATTGCTCAGGGCATTTAATTCGTATCCTTATTCTTAATCGTGTGCAATATTAATTAGGCTATGTCTGCTGAGCATCATCGTAGAGAGTACAGCCCGTCATCCAGACACAATTGTAGCTTAAACCTGGTAACTACGAGCAGTGGTTCTTTTAGTGTTTCACTTTGTCCAGGAGGGATGCACGAATGAAAGCAGCAGTAATGTACACGGCGACACTTAAGATGCTATTGTCACCTCCAAGTTCATATCGCGTTCTTCTCTCGACCAATAGTAGTCACGTAAACAGCACAATGACATCAGGTTTTGTTGCTTACTTTCCGTTACAAATCTGTGAACCACTGCTCCTGAAATTCTTACTAACGTAACCCGAGAGAGCAGAAATGTTGACTTAGATCATTACTTTGATCTGCCGCTCGACACACTAGGGAAGACCAAGGAGTATTGTCATGAAAGAAATGCGAGTCTTCTTCACTAAATTCGAATTTTTCTAGCGTCAACCGGCAGCTAAGCCGCTAACTATGGGGAACAATCTTCGCACCACAAAATCCATTTAAAGCCCGTAATTACACTCTCTTATGTCAAACATGGAAAGCTTTCGCGGTAACTATTACTTGGAAAATACAGCAATTTTTAATCTGTTTAGAAGTTCAAAAAAATTTACTGAACGACCGCTCGCAAGAAGTGAAAGCAGCAAACGTACAGCAGCATCAAATCGAGAGCCAAGTCCATTACTAAAACAATATACATGACCACAATGCGCTGGTCTGTCGATTTTTGAAAGCCAAGTGGGGAAAAATTAAGTTCTTTCTATCACCGAGAAGCTTTTCACTTAACTAAGATGGGGCTTTTGGCATTTATTTTTCACAAGCCTCTTTGGATAGACAGGTTGAATTGTCATGCTTTAAACATGGCAAGCCAAGCATGTCCCAGAAATCCGTCTGCTACCTGACATTTAGTTCCAAAGCGTCACTGCTCGAGTTGAATAACTTGAAGGAAGCAACTGACCAATGGTGCTCCAAAAACTTCAGATGCATTTCAGCGCTGGCAGCTGTTACCAATGCGCTGATTAGTTAAAACTAGAACGTAGGTCAATATTTGGTATGATGATTTGAACACAATCATAAAAAATTCCTCACATCTATAAAGTTTGAAAGCACAATTTAAGTGACGAATATTTTTTACGTTAGTCACGTCCAAGATTAAAAACAAGGTGACAATCACGAGTGCGAGAGACTCTACCGTATTCCTTCACGATTGCGTTAAAACTAAACACGAGGCAAGAAATACAGGCGGGTAAAAATTAGTCGTCTGAATTCAGACGTAAAATAAAAACCTGTCAAAACATAGTCCACTAAGACAATAATAAATTAGTTTCACACATGAGTTAAGTCAAAGGGAAAAAATGACTGCTAGTGCAGCAGTCCCCGATTAAAAGCACGCTTACCTTTGTCTCCAGCTAGCTAAATATCTTCACCAATTTTCGTGAAACACTTTAACGAAGCATTTTCAACCAAAAGATTAAAGAGCAAGAAGTATTTGTTTCAACGTTCCCAACCTTTTGGTGAAGTTTGTTCAACAATGTGCCGGTCACCCTGTACTATATTGACTTATACGATGTTACATTTCCTGCCCACACAATGCAACAACTGATCTGATATCATTCTTGAACGTCTCAAAATTGTTAATACAAAATTTTTATATTCCGTCATTTGATTTGGTCGCTCAAATAATTTCAACGGAAACCCAAAACACACATTAGCTCACGTGTCAACTAAACCATAGCCTGGTGACAAGCTATCATGGCAGTTCAAATTAGCTAAAAAATAAGCTGAGTGGCTGCGGCTTGAGGAACACCGGTGACGCTTGGTGCCCGCGGCCGGCAGTCAGAGAGGTCACCAAAGAATCTCGACATCGTCACAATTTCAAAACGATGTAACTTTTCAGACCCTTTATATCTCTATGAACAGTTTGAATAATCAAACAACCGAGATCATTTTTTCCCTAATCATGATTTCAGTTGTAATAGCAGAGTTTTTGCACTTCGAAATGAAAAACGACCTCTCAAGGTTTAACGTCCTCTTCCCCAATAGTAGACAAAAAATTTTATTCCTGAAAAAAGTATTAAAATACGATATTCCACTAGCTAATGCGATAAATAAAAGAGAAAAAGTACTTTCGATCAAAAACAGATTGTCTTCCGTTGACCAGGGTAGTGTGGTGGCAGCAGCTCTAGAGGACAGTTATGGCAGATTGGCCTTCTTCGGCTAAAATCCTCAAGTTCGCGCATTTTTGCAAGTGGAATTCGACAGTAAAGATCACTCATTCCCCAGACGCCCTGCAAGGTGGTCAGATGTCTAGTGGTCTTTAAGATCAAATTCATTAGAAAAACGCCTAAACTTAGGAATTTTGGCTATCAAAAAACAACAAATGGAACCTGGTCAAGAAGACCAAAGTTGACCAGGAGTGCGCAGGGGTAGGCACGTCCGTGACAAGAGCGCTCCCAGCCGCCACCGTCCTTAGCATCGAGCAAAGAAAAACACGCGTCGCTCCCAATGCTAGTTGTTGAACAACTTCATCTGCTCCAGCTGCATCTCCAGAGCGATTCGCTCTTCTATCACCTGAGCAACAGAACAGAAATGCTGTCATTCGGGAACATACGTGAAACACAGAACTGCCTCAACTGCCGCGACCTCAATTAACGGTGATTACTTTCTATGAGTGTCAGTCTGATAACATTGTTCTTTAGTCTAATTAGACAGGAGAAACATTTTTATATTAGGATTTACTTAAGCTGATTTTACTGAAATCTAACTGATATTATTATACTAATTGAATTGAGACTCCATGGCCAAAACAAAAGCGATCTCAAGAAAACGAAACATTCAATGTAGACTAAAAACGGGGAACTATGTGTGTTTTCAGCTATGTGTGTTTTCAGCTACGGGGAACTATGTGTGTTTTATGTGTGTTTCAGCAAGAAAAACCAGTAAGTTAGAATAGCATGTGGAAAGAGCAAGGAAGAATGGCAAGTAAAGACAGCACGTAGGATGGAACAGGAAAAAAAGAAGAAGAGGAAGCGAAGAAGATACGAAAACTAAAAAAGCAAGGTGTGCAAGAAAGATAGAAATCCCGACGGCCTATCTATATATAACTGAGGTAACCCAGCAGTATCTCCCCTGTAGGCGCCAGTCCCAGTAGCATAGGATAGACGAACCTAACTAAGCTAAACCTATTTCCTACTCAATGCCCCCTGAAGTGAGTTATACTGATAATCACATTCTTTGATGTAGTGTTATCTGCAGTAAGCAAGGTCATCAAAGAGGAATGTTCGCTATCTAAACTGAAGCATGTACAGGAACAGAATTTTAGCTGGCATGTGCCTCGGTATCAAAGACCTGTAGGATAAAGGACCAGCAGATCTACTCATATCACTGACAACGAACGGGGATTATTTACCAAAAAAGGAAGAAAGAATTAAATAATATTAGATAAGTTAATTGAAGCCTACCTCACCACAACGAAAGTATTCCAAAGAGAAGAAGAAAGAAGGCACCATTTAGTATAGAATTTAGGGAACGGAGAATTTATGCACATGATGTATTCCCACATTAAACCCCTAATTGCGTAGAAACAGTAAGTGGAAAAATAATTTAATGAAATAAGATAAGTTGAAGAAGGAAATCAGAGGGTCTGAAAAACCGGACAGCAGTGAACCAAAAATGGATGGTCAGTAACAAAAAAAAACTAATCTATTCCAAGAAAATTAAGAGCCTACCTCACCTTCAGCTCGGGATCTCAGTTTTCCGCAGGGAGAGCTAATACCCATAGGTAAAATAGCTGTATCCCAAGAGAGGAAAGAGGATGCTCATCGAGGCTTATTTGACACATCTGGAATTAGTCTAACATGACTT
>JACJUY010001304.1:136056-149813 GCA_014220935.1 Platorchestia sp. MABIK
AAACATGCTCAACACATTACTGCTCACCTACATTGCACAGTAAGGGAACACGGCACTTCCATTCTAGCTCCAGGAAACATGCTCAACACATTACTGCTTACCTACATTGCACAGTAAGGGAACACGGCACTTCCATTCTAGCTCCAGGACACAGAGGCAGAGTTTCTCACCTCAGCCAGCTCTTGATTGAGCTCATTGTTGAGTCTAGCGAGGACGGTGTTGCGGTCACGCGTGGTCTTGATGCTCGCGCACACCTCCTTCTTATCTTTTGTCCTGCACAGGTTAAACGAGGTTACTCTCTTTCATATTTTGATGCTGATGGATCACTATCATTTGGTTCCAATGAGGGATCGTAAAGACGCATCGTAATGTCGCACAACTGACGAATAAAAGAAAAAATGAGCGATCTTCAGATCTATAAATAAAAGAGAGAAATGTTTTGGTTCCTGTAGACAGCCGTGATTCAACCCAGTTCGACCGAAAACCTTTACTCGAAATAGAACAAAAGGTGTGGAATTTACAAATATACAAATATGAAACGAATTTTGCTCTGTATTAAATCTACCTAGGGTTGGTTTTTACTTTCATAAGCTCATGGAAGACCTAAAGGGCTCGAAGTATCTAACAGCAACGTGAGCGCCCCCAATGGTCACAAAGAGAAATATTCAATAGCTACCGGTAGCTACTGAAGGAGACACTATTGGGAACTAGTTCAGTATACACGTGCCTAAAAATGCCCACACCAAATACAGATATGGTATCGAAAAGAAATATGAAAATATAGCTGAACAACTGGAGAGTACATTCGAGAACGTAAAAAGGTACATGGTTCTGTTGTGGTGGAACACCTAATTCTCTCATGTTAAATTAAATAAGTGATGGAAGTCAATTTATTTCTGTAGTAAATCAGCAGTAACCCCAAATTCAAAGCTATAATAGAGAGGGTAACTATTCGCACTCATCCTATGATCAAAGCCAAGAAATGTGCGTACTAATAGAACTAATTTCTGCACCAGAGAACTACAAAATTCAATTCGGGCATTTTCAAGTTTGCAAAGAAAGCAAAGCAAAATATTCGAATCATTCTGAGCTCAACCCTTCTGAATTAGTTCCCTTTCCCTTAAAAGTTTTGAAAAAATTTCCTGAAGCACTGCAAGCTGCGAAATGCAAGAAATGCATCATCAAATTATGTACTCTAGAGGTAAAAAAGCTTTTCATATTATAGAGTATCCATTGTTCGTTCAGATTAGCATGCTGTTCTAATTTTTGTCCATGTTGTACGTAGTTTGCAAACTAATGCTTGCATGTTTTCAATTAACCGGAATTACAAGATGAATAACAGTACTTATTTTATTATGAGTACACCTAATAACAGCATGCGAATTGCACGCCGTCGATCAATTCATCATTGGATGAGAAAGACACCAAATTTTCAGTTCGTGAGGCGGCCAAGTATCGAGAGCAACGCAAGAACAAGGCTACGCACAGCTATAGTCACGCTCCAAAATGTTGACTATTACACTTCACCGCATTGCTACGCAAAATAAATTACTAAAAGGCCTTAAATTCCAAGCGTTAATGAATGAGATTCTCATTTCCGTAGTAACAAAAAACTCTTTTATGAAATTAACACTATTTGATTTTTAAAATTATTGGATTAAAATTTTATTATTGGATACATAGGGAAGCAAAAATGCCCAAAAGGAAACGTCTGGGTTGGTGCAAATCACCCCTCTCATACGGAGAACATTACTTCACAATGCATCAACAAATCGGACCCCAAAACTAACAACACTAGGTTCAAAAAAGTCATCTGGCTTGCAAGGCATTAGGTTGATATTAGACCATGAGCCACTCGACCCCCTCACCCTATGCTGGCAGTGCCGGCTCTCAGCGAGGGGTGAGACGGAGCGGTATTGGTGGTCGGTGCCGGCACGTCTTCCAGAAGATCGGCCTCCCTGCTGTTGCTCGGTGCGGGCACTTGCTCCGCTCCAGTCACTGCTGTATCTGCTGTGTAAACTGTGTCAACTCAATCCTGTCCCCCTGTGTAAACTCAACTTTGAGATGAAGACCCTCTGTGCAGGCTGTGTAACTGAGACAGACCTCTATTGAATCAAAAGATTCCAAAACCAGAGCACGACTGCGAAGGTAAGGTACAGAGCATGCCAATACAAAGAAGTAATAATTCAAATGAGATATCATGCCAATAAAGAAAAACCTGTTTGGAGTGGAGGGGTCAATTTCTTTAACCTAGAAGGTGAACCGTGAACTACCTGACAGTCAAACAGCAATGTATTTTTCATTTCTTCTAATTTAGTACAATTGAAATGAGATGAATTTCCTCTCATCTTGGCACGTAAAAAATTGAGTTGCTTATAGATTAACACCCCGTTCATCCCAATGACACTCCTCTTAATACTGTAAAGTTATCCCAGAAGATACATCAATGAGCAACAACAGAAATATTGCCAAGCTGCAGGACTTCAGTTGCTCGAATTATGATAATAATCAAATTTGGCTCATTGCATGCTTCATCCTTTCACTAAAACACCAGCAAATAGGTTAGCGACCTGTTTTCAGATGAATGAATTTTCAGAAGCAATTATTTTCTTCTATGTTTTGGACATGGCAACGATATCACAGAAGAACGAAAAACAAAGACCCTGGCTGGGACGGAAACTTAAAGTAACGGTTAGTTTAAACTTCCCAAACCACATAAAATGTACTCCTTGCACAGGAAACAGGAAGTCCCCTTTTAGTATAGAATTGAAAGTACAGAAAATCTATGCACAAGTATGTTCCCAGAGAATTCATTGCACATAAAACAGTGAAGTTGAAAGTAGTTCATGAAACAAGGCTGAAAAAAGACAGCAGTAAACCGGAAAACGAAAGTCTGTAAGATACGCAAAAACCTATTCTATTTGAACAAAAGGAAAATCTTTTTAGCCTCAGCTCGGGACCATATTTATTACCCATGAGAGCGCCATTTCAAATACATACAATAGTTGTACTCCTCTGAGTGAGCTGGGACGAAAGTGGACGTACATATTCTGTAAAATGCAGCGCGTCGCAGGTTCTCTGTTCTATTTATGATAAAAAATCTACCAAATTGCTGGAAGTCCTTAAAACAAGCACTCATTTAACGAGACAACTCAAAGCATCAGTGATGAACTAAACATCAGTGAAAATAGTTACACGAAATTGTGAAATAGAAACTTTTCACTCATTTTGATCCCTGGATGAAGCATTACCTAATCTCTACTGGAAAGTTGGGCTACAATTATACAGTTTTGGGTTCATAAATCAATTAGCCACTTGAAGGCTAAGGTATGGTTAGTTGTCCTGAACAGCCAAGATTAGATTATTAGTTTAAGACTACTTATCCGCGACAAATGCGATCCAAAGAGAGGAAAGAGGAAGGCACCATTTAGTATGGAATTAAGGGAACGCGGAATCTATGCAGAAAGGGCAAAGAAACAGTTAGTTGAGAAATATGTCCATGAAACAAGATCAAAGTTGAAGAAGAAAGTAGTAGGTGCTAAAAAACCGAACAGCAGTGAACCGAAAAAACGATGGTCCTTAACATAACGAAAGTATTTTATTTGAACAAAAAGAAGGCCTACCTAACTCTCAGCCGGGCCCTTATATTTTCCCCCTGGGAGCGCTAATTCCCATAGATACAATAGTTGTCTCCCTCTGAGGGGTCCTGCACAGCCAATTAACCACCATTATACTAAGATAAAAAAAATACAAGTTATTCAATAACCATTCATTTACGACCGGTACGTTCTGTAATTTTAAACTTAGTAACACCCCACATTTAACATAAAGCAGACGCCCACACCGGTACTCACCAGCCCCAGGCTTTCTATAAACCTCAAAGGCAGAAGCGCGTGGCACGAGCGACTGTTCCCCGGCGCAGCTGGGCAGCGACTGCTTGGGAGGCAAGATGTGGGGTGCCAGCTGTTGATGTGACGCTCGTCTGTGTTCAGTATCCCTGCAGGCAGCGGGGAGCACGCAGTCCTGGTGCTGCAGTGCGGGCCGTAGCTTGCTGTAGTGCACGGCACTGTTACTGCTGCTACAGCTCATATCCCCCGCTGTCACGGTCTCACCAGCGCTACGCTGATACACTAGCTTCTTGTTTGGAGACACCTGACAACATGCATGGAAATTTATGGATTTCCTACAAAAAATATTACATATATGACATAAGTTACATGAACTTGATGAATATAGTGAGTATTGAAAAAACCTTCAGTACAACAGCTGAGATAATTTAGGTTAAGAAAAAAATTAAAATTATTTACCCTGGTTTTCCAATTCGCATGCTAAAAAAACATTAGAAATAGTGAGAAAACAGCTAAAATTAAACTACACTCGTGAATGACAAAAAAGTTAGCATTTTAAAAAATAACTTTCGGAAACTAATAAATCAACGTACGCTGAAGAGGGCAGACAACATGAAGACTTTTGTGAGTGGACGCTGAGCTCAACGAGAACTTTAGTTACAAGACACGGGGTCAAAATTTACATTACATTATATAGACCTTTAAGAAAATCAATTTTTATTTAGGTACTGATTTATAAGGCTTTCATAATAGCTACTTTCAGGAATAACGTCTGATAGAACTGACACAATTTTAGGGAATATGAGTTGAAGGAAAGTGTTAGGGATGATGTATTTGGACCGTCAACGTTCATGATGTTGATCAGTGGACACGTAAGGCAGCAGCGGTCAGCAAGAGCCTGTCATTGTTTTTATTTTCTTGTCATAAACACTAGAAAGATGAGTCATCAACATTTAACGTTTACTAGAATCTTTGTCACTGTTGTTCAAATAAATAGTGAGATCTTTCGACACAAGCTGAAAAAATAAAACTTTTGGGAAAATAACAAATAAAAGGCATCACTCATTTTTTTCAATATTAATAGCTACATTTTACCTTCCTATGAAAACTTGTAAAAACAGAAGATAACAAAACGACTGCACCCGAGCTGAAGAAGGTTGTGCGACATGACACGTTGGTCATCTCTCCGGAAAAATTTAAATCAGCAAAATTTCACCTAAGCCGAAAATAAACCACCTGCTCCAAGTACTGTTACTGATTCCATGGAAAGGCCTCAACACTTACCTGGTAAGCCCTCACACCTTTAAATTAAATAAGGTTATGATTTTGATTCCATCTAAGAAACTCTACCCCCAACGATGGTAAAATCGCCATGAAAATGAGAAAGGCAATACACATTACATCGTTCAAAACATTCCGTGATATCATGTAATCATCAGCTGCAATTTTGGCTGTAACTCGATCAATGAACGAAACTATCCTGCTGGGTCGAACTCATTTCAAGGCTACTTTCGAAAGATGCCGGAATAGTCCTTTGAGGCGCTAAAGGAAAACCAGGGTCGCAGCTACTCACGTGCCCAGGAGATGTGCGCGGCGGCACGGCCGGAGGAGCACCCAGATGCTGCACGGCCCCACACCGCTCTGTAGGGGCGCGTCGCGTTATTGCAGTGCACGTTATTTGGCCTCACGCTACCTACATTCTCGGCGTCACGCTATTGCATAAACTTACTTTGCTTCACGTTATCAAGAACCAACTTACATAGCTTCATTCCAGTATACATCAACATGGCATCACGCAACGGTGCATCAACTTACTTCGTGTCATGCTATCAAATACCAACTTACATAGCTACATTCCAGTGAACATCAACATGGCATCACGCAGCAGTGCATCAACTCATTTAATATCAAGACATCAAACACCGACTAATATAGCTTCATTCTAGTTTACATCAACACGGCTTCACGCCACTACACGCCAACTTGCACCTCTCACAGAGTCTCCTGCTACTGAAAGTTAAAGCTACGAACCCACACCAAAAAAAGGTAACCCCAACGTATAATTACATTAAATGGCAGAACAATGTATTGATACCTAAACAAATATGAACAATAGACGAGAAAGTTTGATGGTGCTTATAACGCAGTGCATTACATTGAAATGTAACCAGTATATCCAAAAGAGACAAATTTCGTTATGAGTTATAAACAAATGTACGCGCGCCGTCAAAAAAGGTAAGGTGATTTTTAGGGCAGTAATTCATTCGCAAAACTACTCCTTCTAAATAACCATTTAAAATCGTGTACTTTCTCATTCATAGCCCTCCATTTTTCAAGCAAGATAACTCTAAAGCGAGTTTCTATCAATGTAAATGCATTGCAATTATGAAACAGTAAGTTGACTCATTATTTAGGCCGTAAGTCACTTCGAAAAATTCCATAGAAAAATTGCCACGACTCATTTAGTGCGTCGTGGCCGTGGACGAAGGGACTAACAAACATCGTATCATACTGGGGAATAAATTTAAGGATTGAACTACCATTATAGAGTCGCTAGTAGCAGCAAAATATGAAGCGTTGACAATGTGTCAAAAAAAATAAAGTCAAGAAATGAGACTATAACTCGTGAAGGACGTTAAAACAAAAAGCATTGAGTAAGGAAGACAAATATTTAATGCTAAGAAAAGGAACAAAATACTAGATTAGAAGCTAGTTTCACCGAAACATAGGCGTTTCAAAAAGCTTAGGGAACGCAGAATCTATGTAAAAGGTGCACAGAAACCGTAAGTCGAGAAAGAAGTTCATGAAGCAAGATGAAAGTTGAAGAACAAAATAGTAGGTTTTTGAAAAACAGGACAGCAGTAAACTGAAAAAAAGATAGTCCGTAACAAAACAAAAAACCTATTCTACTTCAACAACAAAAAGGCCTACCTAATCTTTAGCTTAGGACCTCACATATTCCTCCTGGGAGCGCTAATTCCCATACATACAATAGTTGTATCCCCTAACGAGGAAAAAAGGAACAAAAACCAGACGGGTTCCTAAAACCAGAGACATAACTAAAATGAACATCGAAACACGCAGTGCCACGAAGTGCAAATAACGAAACACTGTATTACCTAATGAAATAAACGGGCTACATTCACTGCCAGTAAGTTCTGTGCTGAGAACCAATCATAACCATGATTGGTTATGACCATGATTGGTTATGACCATGATTGGTTATGACCAATCATAACCTGCCAATCATTTCAAACATATAACCTGCGAATAATCTCACAGAATTTCTCTGATGAAAAAATACATTCTGACAATACAGGTGAATGAAAGGCAGATAGTTATGCAGCACAACTCAAGTAGCGCGGAGTGTTAATGAACATGGATGTCCTCATTGATAAAATATGAATGCAGTGACCGTGAGACAAACACACAATTCTAAGTAGGAAGTGGCTTCAATATGATGCAAAAAGCTGACACATAATCCTAGGAAGTGACTTCAATTTCATGCAAAAAGCTGACAATTCAAAGAAATTGACTGCAGAAGACATAACAAGCCCACTAATCCTAGAAATTGATTGTAACTAGACTCAAAAGTACAAAAACCAAAGGAAGTGACAGCACCCAGACAAAACATACACATAAATCAACAGAAGCGATGGCGCAGCGCGACTGAACACAAGAAGCATGGACAAAGCCGGTCAGAAAACTAGCTTCACACTCACGGAATTTGTTAAGGTCTAAAGAAGAGGAGCGAGCGTGGGTTCTGGTGGGTCTCGGAGGGGGAGGAGGAGGCTCCATTTTGCCGCCTCCAGGAGGCAGGCTTGTGGGGCCGAAGTTGCTGAGGGGCAGCCAGGCAGGGACACTCATTAGAGCACACGAGGGTCAAAACGACACTTCATTTTTACAATCACATTGCAAATATCGTGGTGTGTCACCCTCTAATCTCATGTGTGAGGAAGTAAAGTGAAATGCGATAAAGTGTTTCCCCCAATAACCTCTCATCTGTTTTCTACAATCCCAGAGGTTTTGCTCGCCAGTCTTCGTATCGCACACTTACGAAGACTGGAGTCGAATTAGGCTTTTCCTTATGCTAAGAGTGTCAAGGGAATGGAAAGACGAAGGAATTAAAAGGGTTTTCTGAAGCAACTTTTTAAAGGTATGTCGCCCTTTATTTTGCTTCAGTTTGGTTTTTGTTAGACCGTCTTTCTTAATTACGGTAGTCTTGCGTTTAAAGACAACGCCTGCTGAACGGAACACCTCGTATAATAAAGTCAGGGAATTTGTGTGTTTGTTCATAGCTTCAGCAGTCACCGCTCGAGGCGGAGGTGCGTTGTGGGTTACAAAACGTAGATGCTTTATTTATCCGAGTTTTGACGTGAAAGCCTTGCCAATATTGTCTGTTTTAATTTCATGTTTTAGTGTGTATCACTTTTGTTTCGGTGTATACTTCAGTGAGATCGCCAGTCGACCCCCAGACTGGGATACTCGGGGCAAGCCCAGCCACAACCTTACCGGTTCCTGTCTTTTTAGAAGAATCTATGTTCCACGCAACTACGAGTTGAATCCGAAGTGTGCCAGGAGGCAGCTGTGGGTGGCGGTTTCTGGAAACCGGATAATTCACTGGTCTCTATGGTTGAGTGTTTCCTTGGAAATGACTTCGCGTCTTCCCCGGCTTTCCATCTATCCACAACCTCGCTTTCCCTTCTACATTCGAGTCGAAGATCAAGCCGGCTCCAAGCAGTCGACTCTTAACAGCTCTGTTTAGTTGTTTAGTTCTTTATTTCTTTGTTGTGGTATTATTGAGGTTAGAGTTTTGTCGAATTGCAAATTGTTAATACTCATTAACTACAGGTGTCCGTATTTATTATTCGATTGTATCTTTTATGTAATTCTAATTTCGTGTTTCAGGTAAGTGCTCTGCACTAAATTTCCTTAAACTGTCGAAATGTAAGTAAACTTTAAAACCTTATTCTTATTTTTCCGCCGGTTCACCCAAGTCGAATATCCGTAACCTGAACAAAGAGTGATGCTCTAACCTCGCGCCACGGAGATGGTCAGGATCTTAACCCAACAATGCTGGCTCCTAAATGCTTCGGATTACTTCTTCATTCATACTGTGCAATTTGATGCCCTTTCTAGGTTTTGTCTCATTTGAATTGTTCGTAAGAAACGAGAGAACTTTCAAAAGAACTACGCTTGTTATCGCAAATGCAGAACTCAGTATTTACATAAACTTTTATCCTAAAATACATGGAAATTATTTCCTTGCAAACTTGGAACCACATTTAGCGCTAAACATGCTAAAACAAGAGTGAACTTATGATATTTATTCTATGGCTCGACAATGTACAACCCTAAAGTATTCATTCAGATAACCAAGTCAAACCTATCACGATGGTGCCAAAAGCGGACATTGAGGACATAACTCTGATAAGGTATGATTACTTGATTTTCAAAGAAGGCGACTGTAAAGATTCTTAAAACAACGATAAACTATCATAACATCGATAAAAACGAATAAGAGGGATCGTCATATTCTATGGGGTACAGTTTCTCGAATACTGAGCTCAATAAAAACACTGTTGACGTGGATGGAATGGAAGTCCCAGGAACAATGTTAGCACACGGAAATAAATTTGCTCAGAAAGAAAAAAAGGCTAAATCCACACTGGGGTCAGTAAACAAAGGGTGAGTGCTGTCCTATCACAAGAACAAAACTACATAGCCAAACGTAACACAAAACAACGTATTCAAATGAACAACGTTTTCAGTTGGTTTAGTACGTTAACTAAAAACGTATTTCTTGTTGCCTAAAAACGTTTCAGAAATAAGCGGATGGAAGCTATCTAGAAATATGATAAAATGGCTAAATAATTCGCGTACAAATTTGGAAGATATTGTCGCTGCCAAAGGAGAATTCCATCCTGGTCACACGCATCTCGTGGCTCGCAACACTGAGGAGTTGAGCTATCACGTTGGTTCGAAAGTACCTACTGTACGATTTAAAAATCTAGGGTAAAAATGAATAAGCCACTGACTATGGAAATCTTTATTCATTCATTAACATACTCTCCATTGCTTTCAATGACATTATTCCATCTTTCAACAAGCTTGTAATTGCCTTACTAGTAAAATTATATAGGTTTAGAATCAAAATACAAATTCAACTCATTTTCAATCTCTCCTCTTGTTGTTAACCCAAGTCCACTGAAATGGTTCCATAGTCCTTAGAACAAATGGAAATCAGAAGCAGGTCGTATGCGCCACGTCTAACTATCTTGCAATTTCCTTAGTGGTCACAATAGGATTCTCGGACGCAAAAACATTCACCCGATCGGAATCAAGTGTTCTTGGACGACCTTTTTTTGGCTCATAATTCAAAGTAAAATCGCCTCTTCGCAAACGAGAAAAACATCTCTCACAACTTTTTCCATTCACTTCATCATCCCCATAAGAGTTTTGAATAGACTTTGCTGTCAAAAACCTTTATGAAACTCGTGCAGTAGAACATTTCTAATGTGATTTTTAGATGAGGCAAACATGGATGCCAATATTTATAAAAAATATAACGTAACAGAGATAATTTGAAAAAAAACGTTTAGTGTAGTCACAGAAATATACTACACTTATAACAGAATGTAAGTAATTGACAAGTTTAGTTTTAAACATCCGTTTTAAAATTCATAATTTATTTTGCACCAACCCGATGCTATGCTGACAAATTAGACAACATTCGACAGAATTTGATTGGCTCGTCACCTCACGGCAGAGATGAAAAGTGAGGTAACTTCACAACGAAATATAACCCACAACACACTATCCAAATGGTTGAGTCATCCGAGCAGAAATAACATCCAGCTCGAAAAGAACATGAGAATGTACACTGCAAGTCCGTTGATCTATCACACAGACCAACATTTCATCTTTCCACTCAAGCGCATAGCTTTGCCACAAGACAAAAAAAAAAATTAAGCAGAACTGAACACTACACGAGTCACAACGTCACCTACCTGGAGTCAAGATAAGCAGACGCCTGGCCGTCTGCGGCAGCACCTACAGCGGCGTGAACACAACACTTGCATTAGTACGTGCACGCCACACGCAGGGAGACAGGGTCAACACAGACACCACTTTGGCTACACTGGCAGAAGCTTTCCAAGTCAGCAAACGACTCAAAAATCAGATGGAAATGTTTCCTTAAGTAGACCGCCACCAATATAAAAATTCTTCTCTTTAAGAAGCTTCTCCATTAGTACTAATACTTGTATGAAAAGTTGCGACCATCAACTGAGAAAAATGAACGCTCAGTGAACAAAGACAACCATTGTTTGTTCTATTTAACATGAATGAACTTAGTTATAAACATCACCGCAGCAACCGAGGGAAGTGTTAAGGAACACTTACTGGATCAAGTATCAAGAGTGCAAATGCGAAGTGAAGAAACGCATGACAATATTAACATTTCATCTCATCAAGAGCGTAGGACAATAAAATTTATTGGTCAAGGGGAAGGCACAAATCAAATCCCAAACCAGGCTAGACAGATCAATCATCACCTCATTAAATAAAGCACAAAGGAGACCAGTTACCTGCTTTGAAAGTTTGGTGTTCTTACTTGGATAGGCAAATCAAACTAAAAAAAATATTTCAGTACGTTGCTATGCTATGGTGGACTACTTGGATCTGCGGATTTGATTCAACTAGACTTTACCCAGCAACATAAGCGCTTGCGTCTGCCTCCCGGATGAAATGTTAACACACAAAACCGCACACCAAGAAACAAGATTACCAAAGAAAATCAGCGCCTGTGTTCGATTCCTAGGCTAAAATAATGAACACTAAAGTACAGCAAGAGGTCACTGACCAGCACAGTCGGTCTCTCCTCTGCCAGGCTCAGGCGTCACCCTCATCGCCTTAGGGTGCAAGATTTGGGGGTCCTGGAGGCCAGGAGATGCGATGAGCAACAACAGTTACAGCTAACTTATGCAAGGGGTGCCAAATTAGCTTTTTCAATCCAATATTGAACAGTTTGGTTCTTTAGAAAAAAATTAACAAAGTTGAATTTTGGTCAAAAAATACCGATTTTGCAACTCCAAATTCTGCTGCCAAATCAAGCACAAAACTAAAACATGGCATTAAAAAATTCAATTCCTTCACATGTCAATCCTTCGTGACTCAGTCCAATTGAAGAATTCAAAGGTCTTGACAAATATAAATTTTACCCTCGCCAAGAACTAGAACATTCGACATATCACGGTACAAATTGCCATAAAAATAGCAACAACTGGCACACGTTGACATGTACAGATCCGACACAAAAAATTGGCAGAAGACCGGCACTATTTCACTTGAAACCATTCCTGCAAGATGCAGTCAGAAGAACATCCCAGTAAAATACCAAATATAATAATTAGAGCTTATTCATCGAAGCTTGAGTTTCACGCAATATCCCTCAAGAGGCTTGCTGCAGAAATTAGATCGAATTCGCAGCTTCTAAAAAAGCCGAACGGAGACTTGCAGATAGAAACTAAATTTTAAGCTCCTAAAACCTGAATTTTCACGCAGGATTCTCCTAGCACTTATTAACAGGACTTAGGTTTAACGTTCTTGAAGTCTGGGTTGCAAGACTCATTTGAGGCTTAGTGGCAAAAATTAGATTTAACTTTTTTCACGCCTGATTTAGGCAGGATTATTTTGACAAAAGTCAAGTCGAATGTTATTAAAGTGTGATTCACACAGAATTACTTTGAAGCTTGCTGTCAGAAATTAGACCTACTGATCCTTGAGAGCAGCAGGATTGTCCCCAGCCCAGCAGCAGCCCAGACACAAGAGAGAGCAGACTCTCACCTCCTCCACGGCGCTGCGCTGGAAGTCGAAGTTGACAGGCTTGAGGCCTGGGGAAGACACGGTCGAGGTCGGGGAGTCTACGAACTTGGTCCACTGAAGAAGACAATACAGCATCAGGTTGTGGATTAAATTAGACGTTAGTTTAAGCCTTCCTAACCGCAACAAAGGCGTTCCAGGAGAGGAACGAGGAAGGCACGATTCAGTATGGAGTCAAGGGAATGAGGAAGCTATGCACAATGAATATAGAAACAGCAAGTTTAGATAGAAGTTCACGAATCAAAATAAAAGTTGAAAAAGAAAGAAGTAGGGTTGAAAAACAGGACAGCAGAGAACCGAAAAAAGATGGTCCGTAATAAAACAAAAAACTTATTATATTTCAACAGAATGAAAGCTTCTCATACCTTCAGCTTGGGACCTCACTAATCCCTCCTAGGAGTGCTAATTCCCTTAGATTCAGGTTGTGGATATATATAAGGAGACGCATAACAAATAATTCATTGGCGCACAATTTTCTCCTACGTAGTGTTACGTCGGTACTGGAGCGAAAACAGACGCAGTTGTTGCCAATTCCAAGCAGGGCAAATTTGGGCACCGATTTGATTTTGATTCTGGATCACTGTTCAATATTAGTTAATGTAATATTGTTACCAATTTGACAAAACATGAAGCCCAACTTAGCGCAAAAATTGATATCAGTGAACACTTTAGAAATTTGTGAAGAATGTAAGTTAGAGAGACAATCAAATTTAAATCAGTCACTCCTGCACGGCCAAATGCTACTGGATTTTTTCAAATATGGTAAATACGGGGATAATCCTCGCGCAGTAATTCATAATACTTGCAAGTTCGAGACCTAAAATAATCAATAGAACTGTAACTGTTGTAGTATCGATCAACAATCTCACCACAATATTAGCAGTCGGTAATCATAACTAATTAATCAACACCAATTGCTGATAGTCGGCTGTCGTTCCTGAAAACCATGTAATTACCTAAGAATTAATTGAAAAATAACAATGGTTTCTCAAGCGAGATATTGTTACGTAAACTGTACTTATTGCT
>JACJUY010001305.1:0-20511 GCA_014220935.1 Platorchestia sp. MABIK
GAATGCCTTTATCTAGGTTAGGAAGGCTTTAACTAACTTCTCTATCAAGATTACTCCTGTAGTTAAGCTCATTAGTTGATATGTACTGTAACTAAGTGTTCTAACTGGCCAGATTTATCAGTAAATGATTGGACCGCCTTTAGCACGAATTATAGCTTTCATTCTATTTAGCATTGATAATGTGATACTACAATATCTGTTCACCAAAGCAGTTAATGTTGAAGGATGGGGCGATAGTCACGAAAATTCCTCGCGAGTCCATCCAAAAATTTAAAATGGGGTTCAAATCAAGAGATTGTGCCAGCTGGTCTATTAGCTCACATGTGCCCTCATTTTCGGTAAACTAATCTTGAACATTTACAGCCCTATAGATGCGAGCAATGCCGTCCTGGAAGACCACACTGTCACTCAAAGGTCTTACAAATAGTCATGGGAGTTTAGTTTTTTATTGTGAATAGAGCACGATACACGCCCATCCCTACACAAACAGCGTTATTCTGCCTCCAGGTGCCTGGACAGTTGGAATAATGAAAGATGGACCCAAAGTTTCATGAGGCTGTCGGCGTACCCTAACTCACTACATCGTTCAAAAAAAAATAGATCTAGACTCATCTGACCGCATTCCATGCTTTGAATATTCAAGTCCTGTCATGGTATTCCTGAAAAATAACAAACGTATTTTCCGGTATGCTGCTGACACCTGTAGCTTCTTGGGGGATTTGCATTTACCAACATTTTTTTTTTCAATCTTCGACGCATTGTCCTTGACGAAATTATTTTTGAACCTCCACAAAACGAGCTAATTATCTTTCCGTTTATATGAGCCGATTTTTCTTCACCAATCTCTTCAAAGTTCATCTGTCTGTCACTCAGAATGGTGGGCCTTCTACCATTTCCATGAGATGAACTGCGTTCGCAATTGTGTTTCTGGGGTGCTTTTGTTCTCTGTATGGTTTTGATGTTTTTACCGGTTACTGCACAGATGTCCTGAGCTCATCGTTCTACTTAGATGAAATACAATGATACATCCTTTCTCAAATCTAACAGGTCCTTATTACCAGTCTTCATTTCTCCGATGTAGTAAATGAAAATTTAGAATTCAATTTGCACTCAAAACAGGTTTTAACACTTGATAAACACTTAGAGAACGTTTTCATGTATAATTTTGTTGAAACAAATGAACTCGGAAATAAAATAATGGAAATGTGTATAGTAGGTACAAATGCAATGTTCGAATTTTTTAGCCTCTTAGTGCATTTTGGCCATTAGTCAATACTGCAGGATCACACAGAGCAGAACAATCATGATTGAAAAGAGGCAGATTTTGAAACTCGATAACGGAATGATTATTAAGAAATGGAAAGCAGGTGAGACTCGCAAGAAGATACTAGAAAAGCTAAAAATTCCGTTTACGATCAATGCTTTAATCATTTCTTCTGTAATTTAGATATAAGAGTCAAGGAACTGTACAATACTGTTTAAGTTCAGGTGCACCAGGCAAGATATCCCCTAGGTCTTTAAAAAGTAGACCGAAAAGTTAAAAAACAATTCAATGCTCATGCGCACTGAGATGTAAGAAGCTTTGTCAGCGTCAGGCACAAGTGTTCCACTATGCACAAAAAGCAACGAGCTTCATAGAGATCAACTGAAATCTCGCTCTCCTAGTAAAACTCCATTGTTATTGAAACTACAGAGCGATGCCTTGTTTAAATCTCCTCGCAGATGTGAGACTAAATCTGAAACATTGAGGAAAAGTTTTTTATGGACAGATGAGACCAAAATTAACTTATTTGGTCCCTCTTCTCGGCATCATGTTCGGAGGAAAGACAGTAACAGTAATGCCTTTGCACTGAAGAACACAATTCCTATTGCAATGTTTGATGCAAGTAGCATCGTAGTCAGGCGGTGTTTACCACAAAAGAACTAGCAATACACAGTCCACGTGATAGCTAGCAGAATGAATGTCGAACTATAGGAAGATATGGTGAACACTTGTTCGTAGTATGCTTCAGTGGCAAAACTGGTGCTCCCTGTAGATTGGATCTTCCAGCAAGGAAACGATCCTAAGCACACAGCTAAATCTCTAAAGAAATGACTATAGTGACTGCCGTGTAAAACCATTCGAGTGGCCGAGCCAGTCGTCGGACTTGAATCTTTTTGAAAAAATTTTGCGTGTTTAAAAGTT
This sequence comes from Platorchestia sp. MABIK, assembly GCA_014220935.1. NCBI lineage: Eukaryota > Metazoa > Arthropoda > Malacostraca > Amphipoda > Talitridae > Platorchestia > Platorchestia sp. MABIK. Next base: position 2,186 of record JACJUY010001305.1, read on the forward strand.
GGAATTTTGTTAAGGTCTCTGAAATTTATCTTTCAGAATGTGAAGAATATATGCAGAGAAGAATGGGATAAATTTGTAAAAATCCGGGAAATCATTGATCAAAGGTTATAAAAGAGAAAGAAACGAAGTACGGGGCCTACTGCAAACAAACACTATTCAATTTCAATTAAGCAGCTATGTGAGACATTTTTGTGTTTTTTCTCTCCGTTTTTGTACAAGCATTAAACTGGACCGTCATGGCACCTATTTATGTTTCTCATTTAAAGACATTTGCATCATATTTCGAAAATAACGTAACTTTTTCAAATTTGGTAACTTTATAGAACATTAATGTGTTCTTCTATTATTCACGTCCTAAAATGTTCTAGTTAGTCTTGTGTGATGCAAATCATTATACGCTCTTGAGAATGTTATGACAACTTTTTCTTGGTGGTCACTTTCACGGATCACTCCAATTATGTTGTACATGTCTTGGTAGCTGATGTAGAATAATTATTTTCATGTTTCTGACTCATGTAGATTGTTTTGTGCCAATATTATTAGCATGGAAATATAATTTCATTGCGTGATAAAAGATATTCTCTCCGAGTCCCTTGATTAAAATAATAGTCTATACGCAGGATTAAAAATATAGTTCTGAATGTCAACCTCGCTGCCTTGGACGCAGTATTATTTTGATCCTTCTGTTTTACTTTCAACAAATTACTTATTCCTCAGGTCACTGAGCTCGTATTTCACTGCAAATGTTCACCAAAAAGAGTATTCTTAACTATACATTGTGACGGGAATAGTGCTTTCTTTTCTAATTGTAGTTACATACATCATCAAATCTATATTAAACAACGCTAGGGATACATTGCCCTCAATCATTTTTTCCGACTAATGACATGGGTATTATGATACTCATGTGTGTGTATAAAATACGTGTTTTTTTCTTACTTCAAGATATATTAAAAGCCAATGATGTTTTGTACCATCTCCATTGAAAATGAACTGTTTTTCTTTCTTTTTCTTTCTTTCGACAATTAACATGGGTATTACGATAACCATATATGAATAGCAATTAAAGATCTGAATCATTTGTTTCAACAATTAATATGGGGATTACGATAACCATGTTTAATTAGCAATTAAGGATCCGAATCATTTGTTTCAACAATTAACATGGGGATTACGATAACCATGTATGAATAGCAATTATGGATCCGAATAATTTCTTTCCACAATTAACATGGGTATTACGATAACCTTGTATGAATACCAATAAATGATCTCTTAGTTGAGGGATTTTAATGCGATTTCCGCTTTTATTGCAATGTAAGTGCGCACAAACGAATGTATTTTTCAACTAAGCGTTGCGAGGATTGTGTTCTCTTATTTACTTATATTTAAATGCACTGTCAAAATCTGATTACCCAATGAAGGGAACTCATTTTTGTTGTGCATTTCTGTCAATCACATTTTGTTTAAACATTTTACATGGGTATTAAGATACTAATGTGTTACTATCAATTAAGGATGTTAATGTTTAGGTATTTTAAAAACCAATGTTCCAACATTTTATGTTTGAACTGTGTTGGAAATAAACTGTTTTTCTTTTCTTTCTTTACTGCAGAGTTTTAGAAAAATAATTCTGTTTTCGTTTAGAATGGTACTTATACTTTTTCACTCTATAATGAAGTAAAATGTTTATGCCTTGTTAATTTTTTCTGGTAAATGTTTCTGCTATCCATGTTAATACGAATGTTTCATCATCGTTTCATAGCAGTGTGTCAGAAGTTTATGGAAAAATATGTTTGTTAACGAATATGCGTTTCCTTGTACTAGGAAACCACTCTCATTTACAATGTGAAAAACTGCCATGGCTTCGACGCACAACGTTAATGTTATTTCTATACTGGTTTTAATTTTCTCGAGAAGCCGAGGAAATTCCACAATTAAAATAACCTTGGATTCAATGTATTTTGGCTGCATTGCACTCAATCACTGTTTGATAGTCTTCAGATCCGGAATGTTATTTTTAAACACATTTTGTGTTACTGCTGATGTGAGACTCAACCTTTAATGCTCCTTGCATGAACCAATTGTCACTATATAGTTACGTTTAATTTTAGGACAGATCTTCCTTGTTTACTCTTTCTATGGTATAAATCGGAGATTAATGCGACCAACCTGTAACACAGGTGTACAAGAGGTCTTTTTTCATCGAACAGCACCATTTCGTCTCCAGGCGGTGGTTTTGTTCAAATAACTTGCTGCGTAAGTCTGTGTTCTATTTATAAAAAAACTCGTAAATTTTTTCTGATTACCCTTTATTATTATAATCACAATATTTGCACGCATAGAAACTGCGTGTAAGTTTCCGTAAAACAGAGCTATAAAGGTATGATGGTATTAACTTGAACAACATTAGTGATGTTGTCTCGGCTGATAGCGTTCATTGCCCGTCATTGGCGCTGCAGGATGCGCCGCTCGCCAGCCCCGCGCAGTTTTGTCTGCTTTAGAGCGTCTTGCGGTCGACTGGCCGCCAAGATTGCTGCTGAGCCTCCTCCAAAATACCAATTACGTAACTTAAATTAGCGTCTTTGGGTAGCTAATTTTCATGAGTTCAAGCCTCGAGCTTTCATAATGAACTTTTTAATTGTAAGCGGTGCTCGTCAGTTTTTACAGTGTACCGAGCAGAAAATGTTCATTCATGCATAAACTCGTAACATCAATGGACTGAGTTTTCCTCTGTCCAGTAAAAACGTTTCTACTGTTTCTTTGAGAGCACGCATGGTTCTTGAAAGTCCTCTTTGGAATTCATCATTTCTGAGGTCGTCATTAAGCCTCTCTCGGGGGTACAGCTATTGTATCTATGGGAATTTGGTGCTCCCAGGAAGAAGATTAGAGGCTCCAAACTGATGATTAGGTAAGCCTTGTTTCTTTTGAAATAAGTCAGGCTTCTTGTTTCTTTCGTTAAAGCCTATCCTTGTTCAGTTCAGTGCTGTCCTCTTTTTCTGTACATTTTACTCGTTCTTTTTACTTTTTTCAACTTCTATCTCATTTCACAAACTTCTTTCAATCTTGTTGATTCTACGTGTAGGGTAAAGGGACACATCTTTTACATCGAATTCCGCTTCCCTTAATTTCAAAATAAATGATGCCTTCCTTTTTCCTCTCTTGAGGACACCTTCCTTGTGATTAGTGAGGTTTAAACTAACGAATCTCATTTATTATCTAGTCTTTTACAACTTAACCCCTCAGCTAGTATTATAATTTTCACTTCCTTCGGCTCGTAACAGCTAAAGATTTGTTGGTATGTTATTATAAATTTTAGAAAAAAAACACGTTTGTACTGAAGGAAAAACTCTTGCTCTGGGTCGTTAGTTTTGAATTTCTCTGAATGACCGCTGAGCAACGTCGATTAGCAACTACGGTACGAGTGAGATGGAGGAGTTAAGGCTATATTTTCTGTGTGTTGCCTTGTGCGAGTTGTTCAGTTTGCTGCAGGAGTTATATTTGTGAACCTATCAAATCAAACAGCGTGAACTGACGCAAGCTATTCACGGCAGCTCACCTCGCTTCTCACCGCTCAAACATCATCTATGGGGATCAGAATTGGTGTAGTTCACCACTGAAGAGTTCAATGATTTTACGCCGCTATTAAGAAGATAATCAAGATTAGGTAGCTTTAGTTCATCTTTATGACTGGTATTTTAAAAACAATAACTTTGTGACCCTGCAAGCTCAGGGAGAAGAAGAGCTCCGGCGTGGACACTCGCGCTTCATAGAGAGCGCGGTGTTTTTCCAGAAAAACATGTCCTTGTGTAAATGCCAGAGATTGTAATAACCTAAAATACATTCACCGGCCTGTCCAGAACTGCGAAATCAAATCTTGGATGAACACTCCATTTGATTCGTTCATCTTACGTGCACTTTTTGATCGCCGCCAAAGCATGACACACTTCAATTGTTCGACGCACGGCTGGACGACATGTGCAGAGGTTGGTGAAGCTGACACGTATGTTTTGTGGAGTGATGTTCCCGTGAGATAAAAGGAAGACCACTCAATGCTATCAGTCAGAGATGTGAACCCGGATCCTCCGTACCTCTCAACGCCAGTTCTGCCTACGAAGGAAGTCGTTCAAACTTTCGAGATTGGGAAGTTTTTCTAGGGCTGCTTCCTTTGTTACATCGCTTGTGTATTTCCTGCTAAGTTCGAAGTTTTCTGACGCGTTTTTTGAGCTGATTTTTCCTTCTTTTCAATTAATGTATCAGTTCTTGGATCTTTCTTTCGAATTGTTTCTTCACACGTAGAGGTATGGGCGTTCTAGCCCTCTACAGGCTGATGTATTTATCTTCTTCAGTCAATATTTCTAGAACCCTTGGGGCTGCTGATGTCCGTAAGTTTGTCCCGCGAGAGTCATCGGCTATGGCCGGGCATGAATTATTTTAACGCGTTTAGTCACGCCTCGAGACGTATTTGTCGTGAGTGCTGGTAATTGAGAGAAATTTATAAACTTAATGTGTGAATAGAGCAGGGTATCTGCGCGAGCCCACGATTCATGCACGAATATCGACTGTAGTTCACAGACAAAGACAATGAATGGGATCGAAGTCAACGATGTAGTTTTTTGTGTTTATTGATTTTTTTCGATAAAAATTTATGTTCGCGCGCTCATGAGTATATCGACAATGTCCCAGCTAGTAGTTCAGGAGAACATTTCTGCTTTTAATGAATCATGCCTGGCTCTTGTTGGCACTAATGATTGTGTACAAACAACGGAGTAAGTCGAAAAGGGCTTTCTACTTATTTGGTTTTTCGTTTGTCTATACCCATCAGGAATTTGCTATCAAGTGTACATGAAAGTAAAAAATGACGGCAATATTTTTTAACTTGGAACTGTAATTCCTTCATAAACACTTAGTACACAAATTGTTGGAACAAAGAGTCTTTCGTTTTTTATTTCTCAGTGTATGAGTTATGATAACTTCCGAATAAATTTTTCAGCATGAATAAACTTCAATTCGAAAATAAACGAAAATATTTGTGCTCATCATATAATGTTCTCATTAGTAGTATCAATTTGTAAGAGGGAATCCTTGCGTATTAACTTGACAACAGCTCCCTCGCGAGTGCCCTGCTCTCTCACACCGAACTGTGCCACTCACGAGATGTCCGATGGGACACATTATGATGTGGTATTGAGGCTAGGAGCAAAATTTCCAGATAATTTGGTAGTAATTTCTATCAGTCTGATCAAATAATTGAGAAAATGAATCCTACTCATCGACATACGATGAAGAAAAAAATTTTTTGACAAAAAGAAAAATGGCACGGGAATATGATTTCCAAAGTGACATAGCATCTTTTGAGGCGTATGCTGGCACAGGTAGAGAGAGAAGGGAAACGTAGGCAGATGGAGAGTGAGGGGAGGTGTTTAAACGGCCTCGAGAGTAGGGGACGTCGGCATTCCTGCGCTGAACGCGAGTTGGGATGCCGGCATTCTTCGTATCAAATATTCATGGTGTGGGAAATCTTCTGAAGGATTGTAGAGCAGATCGTGCAAAAACTTTGATGTTTGACTTTAACACTTCTCTCTCTTACGAGTCATTGGATCTGTTCGAGGCATAATGGGAAGATGGATTCTAGGGTCAGACCAAAACAGTCGTCAACAGCGGGCTGCAACAGATGTCAATGCTATTTCCTTCAGAATATATTTCTGGGGTAAAATATCTTACGTAATTTTTGCATCATTTATTTATTGCTTCACAATTTTCCTTAGTGACGAAAGAGGTAGATTATATGACCCTTTCATTTTCGTTTGTAACGCGAAGCTTTTTGAATTTACAGTAGATTTTCATAGATTTCAATACTACTTCACAGATTTCAATTGTCTGGAATGTAAAGTCGTTCGAGACACATCTTAGAGGAGCGTCAGTTTTTCCCCTGAGCGTAAGCGTTTTTGTACCCCAACTCTTCATTTCATTTTTTTCTCTAAAGCCTTCTTTGCATTATTCCGTTCTTTGAACTCTCAATATCTACTGTACCTTTAACGTTTTTTGTCGGAGCCGGTGCCCTGAGCTGTAGCTCCTCACAAGAAAGGTCTGGCGGAGTGTCAATCGAATGCAAAATCTCTCGTGAAATTTTTGGCCGCTAAATGGAAAGCAAACACGTCCGTCTGAGTCTCTGCAGTCCTCGCGGAAGTAAGTTGGAAGCTGGGGAAACAGCGGACCTTTTCTCTCGTGTTGACTTAAATTTCTTGCAGTGACGCAGACAGACGAACAAGCTTCTCTCGGAGACCAGGATGTGTTTAATGGGTTAGTCGATTAAAGCCATCAAATTGTCGTGTGCTTCCGTGGTCTAATTCTTAATGAGGTCTTCGTCAACCTTTTATTTCCCTCGTAATGCTTGTTAAAACACCACCCTAATGATTGTCCTGAGTGCACTCGTGCACCTTCACTTTAATGCACACAAAGCCTGGGGCACTACAGGTGAAATTATAGCGGCTAGATATGAAAACTTAAATTTCTCGTTAATTCTGGAGGAAAAACAGCCGCGATGAAGTATGCAGAGAATGCTGCTATTTTGCTGGGAACAGACGTTTTTCCTGGGCGCAGAGTGCTGGGAAAGATTTTGCTTATTTTGGTAATTTTTGGTCAATCGGTGGATAAGAAAATTCGTCTTATATTGGAAATGGTTTCGTAATCAAAGGGAATTGAGTTTTAATTATTTTTCCTGGAAACGTCGTGGAATAAATGTTATCTTTGTTGTGAAAGAAATGTAAAGATCCTGAAAATATGCTGTGTTGGAACTTTTTTCATTCCACAAGGAATGTATCTTATTGTTGTGCTCTATAATTCACATGTTTGTGTCCTTCGTCATCGGATGATAAATTTATAACACGTTTTATGAATGAGCGATGATCAGCATAATTACACAAATCTCAATCCACAATTCAAACTCACAAGATGAATAAAAACCGTCCAGGAAGGAGATTAGCGGCATCATTTTGAAGTTTTCCAAAGTACACGAAGGACTTCTCATTCCGTAAATTAACAACAAGGTTCTATCAAGTATGGAAAGGCATCACCTTTAACATAATGCATGTTATTTCACCCTGTGTCTCAAAAATTCCTCTCAGCTTGATGAAAAAATTGCTTCTACGCACACACATTCCACAATCGATTGTTTCATCGAGAAACGGAGCCTACTTTTTTGTCGGAAAAATTACAACCATTTGAATTCCACTATAAATTGACTTTCGAAAAAATGTAGCTTTTGCTCGTAATTACATTATACTCCACGTGGATATCAGTCTAAAATCAAAATGAATATGGACGTTTCCCCTTCACATTTAAACGTAGCAAGATCATTTTCTGCAATTAAAATAATTACTCCAGGTAGATCCTTCAAAATGTACTCGTGGGTAGATCTTACAAAATGTAGTGTAGTTTTTGTAACAGCTACTGAAGCGCTAGTAAACCCATGTTACTACTACTACTACTTGTAACATCTACATTCCACGGCATCTCTCTGAAGGCACTGTTCTTATTTGAGCGCCAACTTCACAACCTTGCTTCTACAATTGCCATGTCGTTCATGTCTGACAATGACCCACGGACGCCGCGATGCAGGCGCACCCGTCTCCTGAGCTGCAGAGTAATGCCTCGCACAGAGCTTCTTTATTTCTTGATGCCGGCGAGCGCTTCGCGATTTTCCTTCCTTGAGATTAGAGTGCACCGTCGCCAAGTCTCTTCGGCCCCGTCCAGCCTTCAAGCCTAAAAAATTTGCTTACAAAAGCCCGGATTTTTATAAGAAGGAGGAGCAAGGGAAATGCATTTGCCTCGCTGGCGCTCGTCAACTGTTCCGCGAGTGGCTGGATTACTCGAGGAAATATATCTACTGTATACATACGGGGGGTATCCGAGGGGCACTAGCTCGTCAAATACTTGAGATGGACGGGGGTAATAACTCTTCCCTGCGGCGAGCTGTGAGTGATCTCTTTGCGTCGCTGGTCAGAATTGATTCTTTTACAGGAATGCCTCAAAAGCATGTCCAAATGTTTATTTTGACGCTGGTTAAGCGATGATTGTCTAAAAATGTGGAACAAGAGATATTCGAAACTTCGTGAGTACTCCAAGAATTAAAATTGTGTACTCAATGCCAGAATGGGAGATACCTTGTTCGCACTGAAATGATCATTAAAGTTCTTGCTAGCACTTTATTTTATATTCTGACAATCACCAGATAGACCACTCTGCTCTAGCAAGACATTTGTATCACTATAAGGAGATGAGGCCTCAACTGGGTCGTTGCTGATTCAGAACTTGCAGATCAGTTGTAAAGTTCTGAGCATCGTTGTACATTTCTCCGGCCCATTATTTGTTGTTGAGAAACCCGCATTCAACACGATATGATCTCATCCTTGTGCGAACCTTTGCAGTGAGTGAAGCAGGTGTTGAAAAACCTTGTGAAAGAGGATGCATGATGCTTGAATTACAAGAACTCATGATTCAAGGAACAATTTTTGAGATCAGTAATATTTTAAGGCATCTTTTTTATTGTTCTTCATTTACTTAGATGCTTAACCGTTTTCCTTTACTACTACTATATATATATATGGTTGCAAAAGTTTTATGTTAATCCTTCGACATCGTGCTCCATTTAGCGTTGAACCTCTCGATATTCACTAGTGTAATGGGTGTCGCAAGCTGGTGTCATCTTTTCAAAATTTTAACAACGTGCATCTAAATTTAAAGTAAAACAGAAGCTATTGACGAGGAGCTGGAAAAATACTAACCGTCCAAATTTTCTTTTCATGTCAGTACGCATCGACTGTTGATTACTAAGGAGAAATGAATCTGTTTGTTATTTTCTTTAGTGAAATCTAAAAGCGAAAAAACTTGAATCTGGCACAGGTGCAGCGATCAGCTTACTAATTCCCTGGTTTCTCGCGTAGCTTTGATCCATTTTTTGAGTTTATTTTCTCCTCCTCTGTCACTGTGCTAAATTTCCTACTTTTTGTGCGTTTGCATTGCCTGTGGGCAACAAATGTTTATCATGTTACTTCTTCTTGATTGCTATTTTATCTGTTGACTTTATTGCTCTTCAAATCCTTTTGTGATCAAAATTCGTCTCACAAATCTTTCATTTAATCTGCTAGCTTTAAACTTATTTAACTTATCTTTATCCCACCTCAATCTCCTTGCATTGCAGCTTCTCCCTGAGTGTGGTCGTCCTCTTACTGCTTAGACACGGTTCATTCACCCTGCGAATTGCGGCCTTGCAATCCTCAAGTTGGAGCAAGCCTACCTCTGCAACTGAGAAGCAAGTCTATCAGCGCACCATTCACGAGCCGTTACCTCACCCTACTACCCGACGTACACTCTCTCCCCATTCATAATCCCTCTCCTCACCCCTGCAACCCCTCCCACCCGGCCAAGACCCCAGAGTCACATGACCACTCTGCGAACGTGTTCTATTCAGGTGCAAAAATGTCACCACGCCGGGGAAACGCTCCACGCATTCTGGAACCCGGACTCGGTCTGGCTGGAAGGAAAGTGAGCAACCTCGACTGGCCAGTCAGTCAACCTTTTGCTGTGGCGGTGTAAGGTGCGTTTTGTGTGTTTCTCTTCTTGGCCAGAGAGAGGTATTGCAGTGACAATTTCAAGGAAAAAGCACTAATTGTGCTTGCGTGCCGCTTTTTGCACGTGAAAGCTCTCCCTTGCTTGTAGGGTGGGTGCTTTTGTGCTGCAAGTCTGGCAATAAATTCTGCCTGGTGCAGTACGTGGTGTTCAGGAGTGAATAAATGCGGTATTTTCTGGGTAATGTGCTGCGAAAGAATTCGATGTGCAGCGCCTTCTGTGCTCTAAAGATGTAGTCACGTTGTTGAACTCTGCAGATCAGTAATTTTGGTTCTTTTAAATTAATGATTTGTGAGAACGTGCCCGAAAGAATGAAAATGATAATGCATGAAGAATTCAGCAAAATGCGGTTCTTAAAAAGAGAAAATAGAAATGTTGAGGATCGTGTAAAATGAAACAGTGGAAATAAAACAGTGAGATTTTGCGTCTGCGCAACTAGTGTAAGAATTAATTGGTCTCACCTACAGAACTGAGTTCACGGGATATTGTTTTATAACTTCTTGAGTGGTAAAATTTAAACTTCTTGTCACCTATAGATTGTCGTTAGTTCCATGGATTATTTTTATTTCGATAGATTACTGATTTCTATGGATTACTGTTATTTTTTTGTATTATTGTTGATTCTACGGATTACTGTTATTTTCATGAATTCCTATTATTTCTATGGATTATTGTTATTTCCATAGATTACTGTTTCTTTGATGGAATGCTTTTATTTGAATGAATTACATCTAGATTGATGGATTTTTTATATGAATTATTCCATTTTTTCGACGTATTACGGTCATTTCAAAATATTATTTTTTCTATGGATTACTTTGGTTTCGGAGAGTTACTGTTATTTCGACGGATTATTGGATAGATGAACATTGCTTCGATGGATTAACATTAGTTTATTGATTACTGTTGTTATGTGACTTTTCATGGGTCCGGTTGATCTTCTTTGCATTCTTGTAACGCACATCTTCTAATACGTGATGTTTGAAGGCACAGACATTTGAGAAAACAAGTTGAAAATAACAAAAACTCGAGGGGAAAACAAGGTATTGACATTTCTTTCACCTTAAGTAATGAACACAGGCTCGCTTTGCGCAGCTTCAACTTCCCCTACGGACTTTTATTCACCAAAGTGTACGCATCACGACTGTGAAACTAACCGTCTTTTAACTATTAAGAAGGTCATGTACTGTTCGTAGAACAATGGCCTAATGCTTCATTCGAAACTGCAATTTCAGGACGGAGTAGTACCATTTTGACGCTTCCAAAGTTCCGTGTGAAGTTAAAAAAATTGTCGTAGTTATAGTGGTAGTAGCCGCTGATGTGGTGTTCACACAACTTACGAGCTCAGTAGGGTCTCGAATCATGCCATTTAACTGCCCGCGAGCAGCGACAGAACTGAAAATGCTTTCATACAAGCTTAGTACTCTTAACTCATAAATCCGCGGCGCCACACACGTATCTCCGAACAATGAACATGTTTGCTAAGTGTTACGAGCATTAGGCCAAAGTGAGCCGTTACTCGGGCCACCTCGATTTAGTTGGGCACCACTGGTGTCCACCTATTTGTTTACGTCTGCTGGAACATTTCTAAGAGGACTCAGTCTTTTTGCATCTTTCAGCTCTGAGTATTCGTACAATTCATTGCATTTTCATGTGGCTAAACTCATTGATGTACTATTGAACTGTTATTCCACGGGGTGATATTCTGTACGTATACGCTTGAAATCATTTGTATTCGTTTCTTGAATTAAATATTTTATAGAGTAGCATCGAAAAATTCTGTAATTTAAAGTGTGCGATTAGCAGATTTTCAGTAAACAATTTTTGCTCGTAAATAATTGGAACAGCCAAGCAAAATTAAATTACCCAGCAGGCAATCGCTAACAAAAGTTTTTTTTCTCGTTATTTACATGAAAACGAAAGATGGAAGCCTTCCTTAGTAAAGCATTATACGTCATGTATGTAGGTGCAGGATGGATATTTCAGAAGAACTTTCCCTTGCATTTTCTGTTGGTACATCAATGATTTAATGCAAAATTTTTTCAGTAAAGAAGGTCAAGTAAGACGAACCGATGACAAACGAAAAAGATGCAAAATATATGTGAGAGGAGTATCGTTGAGATCCATGTTTTTCAGATGTTCCGTTCTCTCATTTTTGCATGGTTGAAATAGCTAGTAAAAGAGGAAACTCTATGTTCATGCGCATCGCTTCAAATGGTGATATTAAATCAAATTTATAATATTTTGGTAATAACAGTCCAAATTCAAAGCGAGAAGATGAATATCTTCAATACAGAATAGTTTCTAAGTGCTTTCGATCGATTGTTTTTGGATCGTAATACACCAACATGTGTACACGCTTAAGCTGTATTTAAAAGATAGTAGCAATCGAATGATGAGGTTTACTTGAAATTTGGTTTGACTGTGTTTAAAAATTAACCAAAATTTATCACTTTCCCGGAGTCTCAAAGGATGGCGTTGAAATGAGCAGAAGCTTGAAATCACTCCATGTATGATGTTAACAAATCACTCTATCTGTATGGTGCAAATCACTCTATCTGATTTGCTCTATGTATGGTGTCTACAAATGATAGGTGTCGTTTATCATTAACTTTCTATGGGTTTTTAGTTGCTCGCCTCGAGCATGAGACCTGCATACCGGTTGGCTGAAACGTTCTTCGAAGTTACGTGCGTTGAAATTGTGACGAATATTTGTCTTATTTGAATCCTTGCGTAGAAAAGTCACAAGCTTCGATATTTTGTATTCAGCTCTCATTGACCTGATCAATTTCGCTTCCACCTCTTCAACTGTTTTCGCTCGTGTTATCTCTCAAAATGAACGTTTTGATCATCTTTTTTTTTTGCCCGGCTGATCGAGCAGCTGGTAACTTCTAATCGAATTCCAAACAGAACTTTTCATGAGGAATTATTTACAATGGTGGAGAGTTGAATTTTGTCTTTCCGTTCTGCTACGGTAGTGCTCCACGAATACGATGAGTGAAGGAGTAGAACGTATTTCAAGTACAAAGAGACCACAGGTGAAGGAGCCAAAATATATTCCAAGTACCGTATAATTTGATATCGCACTTGAACCTTTTACCGTGTTTTGTACTTCATCTGCAAAGTAGAAATGTGTTGTGACGTGAGGCAGCCCCAACTCAAATTATAGTTTAATATCTCAACATGAGAAGTGCATTGTGAGAATCTCAGAGCTCATGAACAAGGTATTTTGTGAGTCTTTTTAGTTTTTATTTCGTTTCCCAGTGGGTTGCGAGCAACATTAATTTTCTGCTCTTTACTCCAGCATTTTTAGGCAGGCAAGCAGAAAATAAGCCTCGCAATAGTAATTGACCTTGTTTAGGATGCGTCAGTTTTATGGTTATGTCCGCCTTGGGACTCCTTCGTTCATCGCCGCCCCTCTCTTCTGATTCTTATCTATAGCCGCAGCGCATCTCTTCTTTTCTGATAGGAAATGCTATATTTGATGCATGGCTTAATCTTTTCATTTCTCGCTACGCCCTTAATGCCGATTCGTATCAGCCATGGGTCGTTTTCGTGTAAGCGATGAAAGTTTAAGGAAATGAAATGTTTTGATTCGCATTATCGAGAGAATGACCTTGTATTCACTCTCACTTGAATTCTCCGATTTTATAAGTGATTGACAGTTGTACACTTTCTTAAGGGAAGGTCTCTCATTTACGTGTGAAGCGATAAGTGTACAGTGAATTCGGGCGTAAACAACAGAGTGTACGAAATGTAATTTATTTAACTCTGAGAAGTAGGCACCGCGGCTTTGAAATAGAAGGTTCGAACAGCCGAAATACTGATAAACGGAAACGAAATTGAAGGGCTGACGTGAAGTTTCAGATGAGCATTTTAAATGAGAAATGCAGCGAACCCCGAAATTTGGAAAAAAACACACTCCTGAGCATCTTCCTCATATGTCGTTGAAAACGTGTGTGCTTCTTTTTTATGTATTCACAGTGGATGCAATAAGTTCTGTACTCAAGTATAAAAAATATGTATTCACAGATTTGTAATTTTCACTGAATTCAAAGGATAATGAGATTTTTTGGAGCTCCGTAATTCTGTCAAGATTAATAAATGAGACACCCATACCAACAAGCGAAGGTCAAAAGTTATTTACTTTATATTGTGCGGAACAAATAATAGAAATAGAGAATCAGTCATTCGTTGATTTTTGCCTCAACAAGCCTCAGAGCGCTTGTACCAGAGATTTGCCGTCCAAGTGAAACGATTTTGTCGTCGCTGTATCGCGGAGACTCAGCTGAAGTTACCCAACAATTTTCGAGAGTCTTGAAGATTTGGGTCAACGCAGAAACATCTTTTTAGTCTGTGTAGCTTCAATTTGGTTCTCTTTTCATTTATTCTTTGCATTTTGCATCGTTTTTCTGAATTCATTTCAACGATTGAAAGTTTAGAGTATTCAGATCATCGCATCTCGGTCTCTACACTAAAGATATGCTCCTATGTCAACTTTAACGACATTTCAGTTTTAAGTACCACTTGGGAATTTTTTGTCCAGTTTGAATGTGACTCAACGTAATATTGTTTCTTCAATTCTTTCTCCTGGGCATGATGGTGTCGGAGGCATGAAATTGAGTACCAGCCTTCGAACAGACCACTTGGCTGGTTCCTGCTGTGATTTTCTATTTTATTCTATTCTATCCAATGAAATTGTACTACGGAGTCTTCATGAAGAATAAGCGTGGTGTCAGATAACAAATTTTCATGTCAGCAGGTTCTCGGAGCTTTAAAAAACAAGTTGACTTGAAACTTCCAATTATACATAAGTACAGCTTGTGAACTTCGTGAAAATAAAATATCCCTTTGTTTTTTCAAATTTCCCTCAAGAGGATACATCTATTGTACTTATGGGAATTGACGCTTCCAGGGGGAAGATGTGAGGTCCTAAACTGAAGATTAGGTAGGCATTCCTTTCGTTGAAATAAACAGGTTTCTTCTTTTGATGTGGACCATTTTTTCGGTTCACCGTCTATCTTTATTCAGCACCTATTCCTTCTTCCAGCTTTTATCTTGTTTAATATACTTCTTTCAATGTTACTTTTCTGGGTGCAATTAATTCGATTTGGAAGAACACATGTGCTTAGATTCCAGGTTCCCTCAATTCCGTATAAAATCGTGCCTTTCTCTTTCCTATTTTGAGCACAAATTTGATTTGGTGAGGGAGGCTTTAGCGAACATATCCTAATCCAATCAGTTTGAAAAACAAAATCTTTAAGCTCAAACGAGGGTTTCGCGTCTCGAACGGGTGTTAGTGTCTGAGGTGTCAGTGTCTTGAGTGTCAGTGTCAGTCACTAATGGGTTAATTTAGTTGAGAGGGCAATTGACTCGCGCGCTGCAGTGTGGGAAGCGCGGCGCGGTGTTAGTTAACGTCGTCATGCTGCGCTGCGATGCCGGCGGTGTCGTCAGCGCGCGTTTTTTTGTTTCTTTTGCTCAAATTGAGCTCAGATCTGGTTCAGCTTTTATAAACTGAACTCAATTCCTATTAGTTAGTTAACTCTCTGAGGATCAAGTTATTTTCTCCTGTACAAAAATTACGGAAATCATGTCGTTCATCATTTATAAAAACAAGTGAAACTTAAACGAAGCATGTGAAGTATAAGATCGGTGTAGATTAACATTTTTCTTTGAAAATGATGGTAGTCATTTTAGGGTTCATCCTTTATTCTCACTCCTTCATGGGTAAAACTTTATAATTAATGTCTTTGTAATAGGTGATAATCTTTTTGTTTGCATTTCCTTAAAACGCAAACTTTACCTTTTTTACAATTAGCACACGCTTGCGTGCACTCGATCTACGTGGCACGTTTCACTTATGAATTGCCAGTGTTTCTGCTACTCTTTCAGCTATCCCAAATGTAGAGTAGTGAAAGTGATACTTTTTATGTGTTCTAAACTCATGGCTCCTCAGGGGGATACAACTATTGTATCTATGGGAATTAGCGCTCCCAGGGGGACAATGTGAGGGCCAGAGCTAAAGGTTAGGTAGGCTTTCTTTTTGTTAAAATAACATGGTTTTTGTTTTGTTACGGACCAACTTTTTTTCGGTTCACTGCCGTCTTGTTTTTTCAACACCTTCTACTTTCTTCTTCAACTTTGATCTTGTTTCATGAACTTCTTTCTCATCTTACTGTTTCTATGCCCTTTCTGCATAGATTCCACGTTCCCTTAACTCCATACTAAATGGTGCCTTCTTCCTTCCTCTCTTTGAATCTCATTTGTTGAGGATAGGGAGACTTAAACTTACTAATAATCTAGTGATCTAATCTAAACTCATGGATGAACAAATTGTGAGACAAAGAGGAAAAATTTTCAAACTGTGGCGCACGGAAGGAGCTCATTTCGTGCGGATGTTACTTGATAACTTCCTGGCGCAAGCTTCAGCTTCAATGATTGTATCAAATAAATCCGTACCTTTTAATGTACAACTCAAGATTTATTGCGTTTTGAGTGTAACATTTCCGTGTGTGTATCAATTAAACACCATTAAGTACAAAGTCCGTGACTCAGATCAAAGAATAACTCAGCAGCCTCAGCGTTCGGCCGACCTTGGCCTGCACAGGTACAGACAGCTTCCGTCGCTCTGCGGTGACGCTTTGGACGTATTTTCGACTTCAGGCTCCGCAGGAAATGCGAGGGTAATTATAAATCGCTGATGTCTTAGTTTTACTACGGTTGCGAATAAGTTCTCTGAAAATTTTGGGTGAGATTTCTGGAGAAATACTGGTTCAAAAATTTCTAGCGTGAAAGGCACTCAATGACAAACATTTCTTATTTATTCCCAAGTAATATTCAGGGAGATAGAGTTTGTTGAAAGGAATTGTTCATGTTATTGCTCTTACAGCTAAGTCAAATGTCTCCAAAAATTAAATACTAATGTATAATTTGCTACGTCACATGGTCAATCTACAGATAATCACGGAAACTTTACGCTCGCGAAATTATGAAGCAATTTGCACACAGAATTCCTATGTAAAGTTTCTTTAACCATAAATGTATTTATTTAATTTTTTGTACTTGCATGTGCTCAATGATTGTCTCTCTAATGACCGCTCGCTCCTCCTGGTCGTTTGGAGCCTTTTTTTCTAGTGTTGCATGTCCTCGCGACTGCCGAACATTTCAGACTCCTTAATTGTTTTTCTGGTAAAGGGCAGCGTTTCCTTTGTGTAAAGGTCAAATATTCCGCACACCGTGTACAGTGGCGGCCATGGAGTGTCTTGTTCATCTTAGTAACGAAGACTTCGTTCTGATGCGATGGTCGACCGCTAGAGTTGTCTGATTTACGGTGCTGACAAACCTTTGTTCTTTTCTAGCTCTCCCGAGTGTAGCTTATGAACAGTGCTCGTCAGAGAAATTATTTTATCTTAAATTGACATGTTTTGCGTCCACGAACCAATCCCGTGAATATTTTGTTCTAAGCTCCGCACTCGAACTTGAAACTGCAAATAAATATAAATTACAGATTTTAAATTTCAAACTTATCAACGTGCTGTGATTTTCGCAAAGTTCAACTTTCGGCTCTAACAAACTTCGATGTTTTCATTGGGTGTAGCCTTTGAGCCGGAGTCTCACAAGTCAGACTTTCTTTAGCCATAACCTGCATTGGAAAGTACACAAATTTCCCCTCTGCGCTTGCTTTTTGAAAGGCAGAATCGGTCTGGATGGCCGTCACGCCCATGCCGCCGCCAACTCAAGCTTCAAAGTCGAACAGCCCATTTGGGAGCTAATGCTACAGCCTTGAAATTTCTTTGAGCTGTTCGTCGTTGCTTGCATTGCGATGGCAAGTGGCTTCACTGTTGATGAATTGGGTTTTTCAGTGTATGGGAAATGGTTTGGCATGCTCGCGTTCTCAACCCGGCGAGTTTTCCCAGTATCGTTGTTTGGTAGTGAAATCTTCGTCAAGCCAAAATGAAGTTTGTAAACAGCTCCTGCACCGCTGTGTGAAGAATTCTTTCTTGAGCTCAAATCTTTGAAATTTAGTACCGATGATGTTCATTATTGTTCATACCTTTATTTGCATCCGGTGCACGTAACCACACTAGGCGCAGCCAAACTCAGCGAGAAAACACGTCCTAAACTCCGGCTACCTAGCCGTACTGCTATTCTTAACACACTTACCCACTGAAAACGAGTGCCGGTTCTCAAACTGTCTTGCCTCTTCTTGCGGCTACAATTCGTGGCTTATTTTACGCTCACTATTGGAGTGCCAGCTTAAGACCAGCGTCGCTAGGTGTATGAAATTACTGAAGAAAAAGCCAACTTCCTGATCACATGGCTCGCATCACGCGCAAAATAGTCGCTCGCTAGGGACGGAGGTTCAGCTCAATTTACGCCAGTCATAGCTCACTCCAGAACTGGATTCCATACTGCGCTTTTGAGAAAATACATGGCTTCTATTTGTTACACATTTTTTTGTGGTATATTTTCATTAGCAATGCTATCCTGCTGCTGTTGGGGATTAGTACTCGTACTTTGGCTACTAGCCCATCGGCGTCTTATGACTGATTAGTTAGGTGATTTATTCTCGTTTGCTTCTCAGGTACAGGGTGCGCCAGAGAAACTTACTTATTTGAAAGGTCAATAAAAACAAAAGTACTTCAGTTATTGTTTTAAATTATTTTTTATATGAGAATACAATATCCGAATTTTTT